>JARWKJ010000022.1:35498846-35613846 GCA_029959095.1 Rhinichthys osculus | reverse complement strand
GTTTCAGGCGCTTCAGGCGTTTCAGGCGCTTCAGGCGTTTCAGGCGCTTCAGGCGTTTCAGGCGTTTCAGGCGTTTCAGGCGTTTCAGGCGCTTCAGGCGTTTCAGGCGCTTCAGGCGCTTCAGGCGCTTCAGGCGTTTCAGGCGCTTCAGGCGTTTCAGGCGTGTTGAGGAGTGTGTAGAGGCGCTTCAGGCGTTTCAGGCGCTTCAGGCGTTTCAGGCGTTTCAGGCGCTTCAGGCGCTTCAGGCGTTTCAGGCGATTCAGGCGTTTCAGACGTTTCAGGCGTTTCAGGCGTTTCAGGCGTTTCAGGCGTTTCAGGCGCTTCAGGCGCTTCAGGCGTTTCAGGCGTTTCAGGCGTTTCAGGCGCTTCAGGCGTTTCAGGCGCTTCAGGCGATTCAGGCGATTCAGGCGACTCCTCTACACACTCCTCTACACACTCCTCTACACACTCCTCTACACACTCCTCTACACACTCCTCTACACACTCCTCTACACACTCCTCTACACACTCCTCTACACACTCACATTTATTCATTTAGCTGACGCTTTTATCCAAAGCGACTTACAATTGCTATATATGTCAGAGGTCGCACGCCTCTGGAGCAACTTGCTCAGGGACACATTGGTGTCTTGCAGTGGATTCAAACCCGGGTCTCTGACACCAAAGGCATGTGTCTTATCCGCTGCGCCATCACCACACTCCTCTACACGCTCCTCTACACACTCCTCTACACACTCCTCTACACACTCCTCTACACACTCCTCTACACACTCCTCAACACACTCCTCTACACACTCCTCTACACACTCCTCTACACACTCCTCTACACACTCCTCAACACACTCCTCTACACACTCCTCTACACACTCCTCTACACACTCCTCTACACACTCCTCTACACACTCCTCAACACACTCCTCTACACACTCCTCTACACACTCCTCTACACACTCCTCTACACACTCCTCAACACACTCCTCTACACACTCCTCTACACACTCCTCTACACACTCCTCAACACACTCCTCATAACACTCCTCATAACACTCCTCATAACACTCCTCATAACACTCCTCTACACACTCCTCAACACACTCCTCATAACACTCCTCATAACACTCCTCATAACACTCCTCATAACACTCCTCATAACACTCCTCTACACACTCCTCTACACACTCCTCTACACACTCCTCTAGAGAGAGGTTTCTCAGGCGTCCCGTGAGCAAGAGCCGCTGTATCTGCGTGTTTAAGGAGAACCAAACTGGTTAATTCTTTGGCATTTCTGTAGAGTAATAGAGACTCTGACGTCACTCCTCGTCCGGCTGCAGATGATCATGTGTGTGTGTGTGTGTGTGTGGGTGTGTGTGTCTGAAACCTGGCTCTGTTTATCAACGCTGTAAAACACCTTAATATTCTCAGATTTTTAACAGCTTATGTGCCATTGAAATTGAAATACAAATCAATGTGATGGTTAATACACAAGTTCAAAGTACACATTTTCCGGCTTTCATAACCATAAGGAATATTATGGGTGAAAAGCAAGTTATAACACCCTGTAGGAAACTGACTGAGCTTCAGGAGCAAGCATGAAACTGTAGAGTAAAACTCACTGCAAGTCCTGCTTCTTTTCCCCTATTAGCAGGAAAGTGTAGCGATTGAAATATTGCTTCAGCCAAAAAAATACATGAATAAATAAGTAATGCATATTGCATGATTTAAATATGAATAGCCATTTAACAACAGTCACATTATTCATTAATTTTTGCTAGATGTGTTGAAAACAATAAAATCTCTGTGATCTTCTGCTGATTTTTGATATTTTATTAAAGAATACATTTGCTTCTTCTTTAACTTCTCACCCAATTCCACAAACTTCCTATTTTCAAAACTGAAGCTCTCTTCTCAAAACCATTAAAATACACACACACACACACACACACACACACACACACACACACACACACACACACACATACACACACACACACACACACCTCCTCCATCCATTAAGCTGGACTGTGAGGCTTCTGTAAACAAACTGTTGCATTATTCTCCTGCTATCTCTGTAAAGCTGCTCTGAAACTCTGTGTTGTAAATAAAGGTGACTTGACTAAATGACAGCATGGTGTAGGCAAGGAGAAATGAAGGGATTAGGTGGAGTTTTGCAGTGACAGTTCGGCTCTGATGTGAGAACAGGGGGATAGTGATTAGTGTAGGGCAGAGGTTATGGTAGTGAGATGTTAGCTCGAAGGCTGGATATAGTGTTCGCGCAGTCGAGAGACAGTAGTGTCCGAGGTGTTATGGTGTCCCCCAGGGGTCCGTTCTGGGCCCAGTGCTGTTCTGCCTCTACACGCTCCCCCTGGGTCACATCATCAGAAATAGTAATATTTCATTCCAGTTCTACCAGAAAGACTCGGGAGATAAATTGAAAAGCTGTATACATTTATTGACAGCTCAGCAAGCATAAATTTATGAGCTCTTTGGCGTAGGCCCCATCCTTAGCGAGCAAAGCGAGGTTAGCCGAATCTGCATGTCCCGCCTGAGATGAAGGCGGGGGCGCAGTCGACCCCCTGGAGGTAAGGAAGGGACCGTCTTGGTGGTGGTTGGGGAGGATGGAGGTGAATGGCAGCGTCAGCATCTGCGAACTCAGACAAGTGTAAGTACCAATCTTATATACTGTGACTGTTAACACCTGATTGGATAGGGATGAGGTAATACATGGCGCGCTGATTGAGTCTTCCTGACAGAACTTAAACTAAAGCTTCCAGTTCTATGCAGATATGCAGGTGACTCGCAACTGTACATCCCACGTAAATCCGGCAACTCCATGCAGCCTCTTTCAGACTGTTTCTGGATGGCTTACAATCACCTTCAGTTAATGATAAGAAAACTATTAAGTCCCATGCACGTAATCTGGCTGTTATTTTATACTTGGACAAACAAACTGCATATGTTGTAAAGACTATTTTTTATCAATTAAGAATAATTAGTTAATGTAGCACTACTCATCTGTCCTGCAGTAGTTCCTGCATAGTTGCTTATTAATGACGGATCATAAAGTGTGACGGCGGTCAATGAACTCTATATCTGTGTGAACACACACTCATGCACTCTTTCAGATACAGCAATAGATTTTATTGCTTCAACAACTCAGATCAAATGCCAAACAACTATAAAGTGAGTTGAACGTTTGTAGTTTGAGGTTATAGTTTAACGTTTGACGTGAGTAGAGTTTTCTGTACAGTTGAGCTCCTTTAATATGTAAATTTCTTCATTTCATCAGTTTATTTATAAAGCCAGAACCGGTTTAGTTTCAACACATGTACATGCAGTTCAGTTACTGTGGCCACGTGTGTTTGAGACTAGACTCGTGTGTGTGTGAACTTTTACCCTTTACAGTGTGAAGTCAGGATTATGAGGATCATTAAATCTCTCTCTCTCACACACACACACGCACGCACGCACACACACACGTCAGAACGAGACGTGTGTTTCTGAAGTTTCCCTCACTCCTGCAGCTCTGAGTCCCAGAGAGATCAGAGGAAGAGAGAGAACGAGAGAACGAGTGTAAGAATAGTTCTTCTGTTCAGAGATGCCGTGTGTCTAATTAGATGACATTAATCAAACTCTAGTTTCACAGGGATGTCTTTATATAGATGTTGTTTCTTACATGGACACCGAGATTCAGTTTTACTTCCTCTCTATGATGACATCACACAATTACAACAACAGAATATTTTTATATATATCTCAACTCTCTGCCAAGTTGATCTGGGAGATTACTACAGTTTCTCTGGGGTGTTCTGGATCAAGAACACACTTCTCAACAATTGATTAATACCGTAAATGTACATATCATCACCTAAAGTGTGTCTATTAGTACCGTAAATATAAATATTATAACCTAAAGTGTGTCTATTAGCACTGTAAATGTAAATATCATCACCTAAAGTGTGTCTTTTAGTACCGTAAATGTACATATCATCACCTAAAGTGTCTATTAGTACCGTAAATGTACATATCATCACCTAAAGTGTGTCTTTTAGTACCGTAAATGTACATATCATCACCTAAAGTGTGTCTATTAGTACCGTAAATGTAAATATTATAACCTAAAGAGTGTCTATTAGTACCGTAAATGTAAATATTATAACCTAAAGTGTGTCTATTAGCACTGTAAATGTAAATATCATCACCTAAAGTGTGTCTTTTAGTACCGTAAATGTACATATCATCACCTAAAGTGTCTATTAGTACCATAAATGTACATATCATCACCTAAAGTGTCTATTAGTACCGTAAATGTAAATATCATCACCTAAAGTGTGTCTTTTAGTACCGTAAATGTACATATCATCACCTAAAGTGTGTCTATTAGTACCGTAAATGTAAATATTATAACCTAAAGTGTGTCTATTAGTACCGTAAATGTAAATATTATAACCTAAAGTGTGTCTATTAGCACTGTAAATGTAATTATCATCACCTAAAGTGTGTCTTTTAGTACCGTAAATGTACATATCATCACCTAAAGTGTCTATTAGTACCATAAATGTACATATCATCACCTAAAGTGTCTATTAGTACCATAAATGTACATATCATCACCTAAAGTGTCTATTAGTACCGTAAATGTAAATATCATCACCTAAAGTGTGTCTATTAGTACCGTAAATGTACATATCATCACCTAAAGTGTCTATTAGTACCGTAAATGTAAATATTATAACCTAAAGTGTGTCTATTAGCACTGTAAATGTAAATATCATCACCTAAAGTGTGTCTATTAGTACCGTAAATGTACATATCATCACCTAAAGTGTCTATTAGTACCGTAAATGTACATATCATCACCTAAAGTGTCTATTAGTACCGTAAATGTACATATCATCAGCTAAAGTGTCTATTAGTACCGTAAATGTACATATCATCACCTAAAGTGTCTATTAGTACCGTAAATGTACATATCATCACCTAAAGTGTCTATTAGTACCGTAAATGTACATATCATCAGCTAAAGTGTCTATTAGTACCGTAAATGTACATATCACCTAAAGTGTCTATTAGTACCGTAAATGTACATATCATCACCTAAAGTGTCTATTAGTACCGTAAATGTACATATCATCACCTAAAGTGTCTATTAGTACCGTAAATGTACATATCATCACCTAAAGTGTCTATTAGTACCGTAAATGTACATATCACCTAAAGTGTCTATTAGTACCGTAAATGTACATATCATCAGCTAAAGTGTCTATTAGTACTGTAAATGTACATATCATCAGGTAAAGTGTCTATTAGTACCGTAAATGTACATATCATCAGCTAAAGTGTCTATTAGTACGGTAAATGTACATATCATCAGCTAAAGTGTCTATTAGCACTGTAAATGTAAATATCATCACCTAAAGTGTGTCTATTAGTACCGTAAATGTAAATTTTATTACCTAAAGTGTGTCTATTAGCACTGTAAATGTACATATCATCACCTAAAGTGTGTCTATTGGCGCTTTTCCATTACTCGACTCGCCTCGGCTCGCTTTTCGCTCCGTTTTCCATTGCAGAAAGTACCGCCACAAATAGTACTCGGTCGTCACAGCGACGCCTTTCGTTCCTCGTTGCCCCATCAAGCTCTCGCTGGATCCTCTCTTCGGCAACCAAACAAAGGAATGTCTGCACCTCCTCGTTTGACCACGGTGTATTCTTCCGAGTTGCCATAATAATAGTAGTAAGTTTAGTAAGTAACCATCTCTGGCCAGACTATTTAAAAATGGCGGGGTTATTCTGGACACTCCATCTGGCGCGTGCAATGATGACGCAGATTCTCTGTGACCAATCAGCAGTCGGCATTGTTTTCACGTCACATTTTAGTATCGCCTCAGCTCGCTTAGAACCTCGCCGGAGGTGGTACGAAAAAAAGTACCCGAAAGCAGGTACAGGTACAACTTTTACACAGTTGAAAACCAAACAAAGGCGAGTCGAGTCGAGTCGAGTCGAGCCGAGCCGAGCTGGTACTGTGTAGTGGAAAAGCGCCATATTAGTACTGTAAATGTACATATCATCACCTAAAGTGTGTCTATTAGCACTGTAAATGTACATATTACACCTAAAGTGTGTCTATTAGTACCGTAAATGTACATATTACAGCTAAAGTGTCTCTATTAATACCGTAAATGTACATATCATCACCTAAAGTGTGTTTATTAATACCGTAAATGTACATATCATCACCTAAAGTGATTCTATTAGTACCGTAAATGTACATATTATCACCTAAAGTGTGTCTATTAGTACCATAAATGTACATATTACACCTAAAGTGTGTCTGGTAGTACCGTAAATGTACATATCATCACCTAAAGTGTGTCTATTAATACCATAAATGTACATATCACCTAAAGTGTGTCTATTAATACCGTAAATGTACATATCATCACGTAAAGTGTGTCTATTAATACCATAAATGTACATATTACACTTAAAGTGCGTCTATTAGTACCGTAAATGTAAATATTACACCTAAAGCGTGTCTATTAGTACCGTAAATGTACATATTACACCTAAAGTCTCTCTATTAATACCGTAAATGTACTTATCATCACCTAAAGTGCGTCTATTAATACCGTAAATGTACATATCATTACCTAAAGTGCGTCTATCAGTACCGTAAATGTACATATTACACCTAAATTGTCTATTAATACCGTAAATGTACATATCATCACCTAAAGTCTGTCTATTAGTACCGTAAATGTACATATCATCACCTAAAGTGTGTCTATTAGTACCATAAATGTACATATTACACTTAAAGTGTGTCTATTAGTACCGTAAATGTACATATCATCACCTAAAGTGTGTCTATTAGTACCATAAATGTACATATCATCACCTAAAGTGTGTCTATTAGTACCATAAATGTACATATTACACTTAAAGTGTGTCTATTAGTACCGTAAATGTACATATCATCACCTAAAGTGTGTCTATTAGTACCATAAATGTACATATTACACTTAAAGTGTGTCTATTAGTACCGTAAATGTACATATCACCTAAAGTCTGTCTATTAGTACCGTAAATGTACATATCATCACATAAAGTGTCTTTTAGTACCGTAAATGTACATATCATCACCTAAAGTGTGTCTATTAGTACCATAAATGTACATATTACACTTAAAGTGTGTCTATTAGTACCATAAATGTACATATTACACTTAAAGTGTGTCTATTAGTACCATAAATGTACATATCATCACCTAAAGTGTGTCTATTATTACCATAAATGTACATATTACACTTAAAGTGTGTCTATTAGTACCGTAAATGTACATATCACCTAAAGTCTGTCTATTAGTACCGTAAATGTACATATCATCACATAAAGTGTCTATTAGTACCGTAAATGTACATATCATCAGCTAAAGTGTGTATATTAGTACCGTAAATGTACATATCATCACCTAAAGTGTGTCTATTAGTACCATAAATGTACATATTACACTTAAAGTGTGTCTATTAATACCGTAAATGTACATATCATCACCTAAAGTCTGTCTATTAGTACCGTAAATGTACATATCATCACCTAAAGTGTGTCTATTAGTACCATAAATGTACATATTACACTTAAAGTGTCTATTAGTACCGTAAATGTACATATCATCACCTAAAGTGTGTCTATTAGTACCGTAAATGTACATATCATCACCTAAAGTGTGTATATTAGTACCGTAAATGTACATATCATCACCTAAAGTGTGTCTATCAGTAACGTAAATGTACATATTACACCTAAATTGTCTATTAATACCGTAAATGTACATATCATCACCTAAAGTCTGTCTATTAGTACTGTAAATGTACATATCATCACCTAAAGTTTGTCTATCAGTACCGTAAATGTACATATTACACCTAAATTGTCTATTAATACCGTAAATGTACATATCATCACCTAAAGTCTGTCTATTAGTACCGTAAATGTACATATCATCACCTAAAGTGTGTCTATTAGTACCATAAATGTACATATTACACTTAAAGTGTCTATTAGTACCGTAAATGTACATATCATCACCTAAAGTGTGTCTATTAGTACCGTAAATGTACATATCATCACCTAAAGTGTGTATATTAGTACCGTAAATGTACATATCATCACCTAAAGTGTGTCTATCAGTAACGTAAATGTACATATTACACCTAAATTGTCTATTAATACCGTAAATGTACATATCATCACCTAAAGTCTGTCTATTAGTACCGTAAATGTACATATCATCACCTAAAGTGTGTCTATCAGTACCGTAAATGTACATATTACACCTAAATTGTCTATTAATACCATAAATGTACATATCATCACCCAAATTGTGTCTATTAATACCGTAAATGTACATATTACACCTAAAGTGTGTCTATTAGTACCGTAAATGTACATATTACACCTAAAGTGTGTCTATTAGTACCGTAAATGTACATATTACACCTAAAGTGTGTCTATTAGTACCGTAAATGTACAAATTACACCTAAAGTGTGTCTATTAGTACCGTAAATGTACATATTACACCTAAAGTGTGTCTATTAGTACCGTAAATGTACATATTACACCTAAAGTGTGTCTATTAATACTGTGAATGTACATATCATCACCTAAAGTGAACACATACAGTACCTGTAGAGAGGGTCGCGCCCCAGTGCACGGTCAAGCTTTACTCACTGTGACCTTTAACCTGAACGGAAGTGAACGATTATTTGACTAATGAAAGTGTGAGATCCATTCATCAGAGTCTCTTTCTGTGAAACAAATGTTTAAGGTTTCCCTCTCGAGCGTTCAGCTCTAAACACACACACACACACACACACACACACACACACACACACACACACACACACTCTCTCTCTATCTCTCTCTCTCTCTCTCTCTCACACACACACACACACACACACACTCTCTCTCTCTATCTCTCTCTCTCTCTCTCTCACACACACACACACACACACACACTCTCTCTCTCTATCTCTCTCTCTCTCTCTCTCACACACACACACACACACACACACACACACACACACACACACACACACACTCTCTCTCTCTATCTCTCTCTCTCTCTCTCTCTCTCACACACACACACACACACACACACACACACACACTTGAGATAAAAAGGGTTGGTTTCATGTTTCACTGCAACTTGAGTTTTTCCACACATTAATTTCCTGGTTCAAAGGTTTATGCTTCAAACTGTTTAATAATCCTGATAAACATTCAGAAGCGTGTCAGTAATGTAGTGTTCCAGCTCGACCCAAGCTAAAGTTGTGGAACAAGGCCTTTATTTAGGAAACGGCCGTCAACAAATTGCAGTTTAGAAGTAAAAAGCCACTTCATTTTCTCAGTTTTCTGGATGGTATTTGCTTCTGTTGAAGTCGTCAGCATTATTTCAACTAAGTGTTTAAATAATGGTGTTCAACAGCGGATTTCAGTGAGACACTGTGACCTATGGTTCCAAAGCAGCTTCCCAGTAATAACAGGGAAATAACAGCGTTAATAATTCACCAATTATGAAACAAAGTCAATTTCAGCTATAAAGCGGCTCCACAGAAGGCAATAGTGTTCAGTTCAAAGATTCAGCTAAGATATCTCCACCAATCAGGGGAATGAAACACTCTTTAGCTCCACCCACTCTCATGCTAAGAAATCTCCACCAATCAGAGAAAAGAAACACTCTTTAGCTCCACCCACTCTCATGCTAAGAAATCTCCACCAATCAGAGAAAAGAAACACTCTTTAGCTCCGCCCACTCCCATGAAGCTCTGCGAATCAACAATCGCGTCGGTCTCCCTACAATCTCTCAAACTTCCTACATATTTCTATACACGCATATTTTGCAACTAATCATAAATATATATTGTTTTATATACAGTATACAATCGACATTTTTAAAATTATTTTTAATTCAGTTATGTTGTCTGCAATGCTTCATGGGATTTTCTAAAAACCGTGAATTTCTGTGCGATTTACATCATACAAATTCATACAAAATCTCTAACTCGTAAAATAGTTATATTTTCCTGTGAGATCAGGTTGAATATCAACAGAAAAAAGTTTGGTACATAAACGTGAAGAATCACAATTATAAAATTGAACTTTGTTATTATTTGCTCTTCTATCTATTCATGTACATATTCACCTTTTTACTGTGTGCAATATTAAAGCTGCAGTGCGCAGTGTTTCCTCTGTCGCCATCTCTGTTCGAAATCTGCAATTGCAGTTATTCTGGGAATTATCAACTTTACGTGAGTTGTACCTCGACAGCCTCGACACGGCACAGCGCGGATGAACACAGTGTTTGAGGAGAGTGTGTGTGTCAGTCGCCGCCGGTGTGGATACTGGCATTCACAAACACAGATTATTCTTTTTGGAAGTATGACCAATGATTTTCACCGGAAAATGTCCTCTGAACAAGTAACATCCACTTTTGTTCTGGTTCTGACATTGCAGTAAATCAGGCTGATTGAATCTAACAATCGCTTATCAAATCACGCAAAACCGTGCACATTATGCATGTGTGTGATGTTGCTCCAGTTCTCCTCTATATTGTCAGGAGCCAATCAGATCCCTCACATGTCACCACGCAAAGATCACTGTCCCCAGATTACTGATCACCTGCACCTGTTTTCACTCAGCACTCACTTCCCAGCCAGCACAAAAGCACCCGATTCACTCCCAGTCATTGTCAAGCCTCCAACAGGAACGACCCTTACCAGTCACCACTTGTCTCACTCTGAGCCATCCTTCAGCAACGGACGTAAAGTATACTTACCTGAAAGAAACTAACCTTGTTGTCCTTGTTCTGATGTTCCCAGGATCCGCTCCATGACTCATGTTCTCCGTTTCCTGGAATCTGCCACGAGTCCCGTTTCCCACTGGATGAGCTGCAAGAGAAAGTGAAAGTATCACTGAACTGGTGAGCTCATTGTCAAGTGCACTTTAAAGGATCTACTCACCTGGAATCCTTCCTGAATCACGCCTATCCACGAACGATCTGAAAAGAGAGAAAAACTCAAGTTATTGATCTGTGTTACCCGCCACGTTATTCCTTAAGAAGAGGATTCACTCACCTGGATGCATTCCTGCCACATATATCCTCTTCGAGATCACCGTTGAACTCCCGAAACCCTGCATACTTACCTTTGAGTTAAATAAAGATACATTTATGTTTATCACTTACCTCTGTCTCCGAGCCTGAATCCTGACAGAAGGCTTGACCGAACAACAGAAAGAGGTGAGAGATGGATTCCGGACAGCCCGCTGTTGCTACCAGCTCCACACCTACCACCGATCCTCCGACAGAACCCATGTTTACTCCAGTGAGAACTTCCACGAGCGCCGCTTCTTCGATTACCTGCTTTGCAACTCCCCCGTCGCGCCCAGCGCCCTTCTCTGGCCGGGGGGAGGACTGCAACGGATTTTTACTCCAGTGTTCTCTAGCTCTGGAACAGCAAGTTCAGCTCTATCCCAATGAGAGAACGAAAGTGGCATTTATCATTCAGCAACTCTCTGGAGCAGCTCTGAGGTGGGCAGAGGCGTTATGGATGCAGGAATCCACAGTGGTTGCGTCAGTTCAAGAGTTTGTCAAACATTTTAAGGAAGTTTTCGTACGACCCGCGGATGATTCCTCATTTGGAGAACAGCTCCTACAATTACGTCAAGGAAAGAAGTCATTGACTGAGTATTCTGTGGAATTTCGCACACTTGCATCAAATAGTGGATGGAATGAGAGAGCTCTGATTTCTGTTTTCCGTCGAGGTTTAAACCCAGCTTTGCGCCTCCAACTGGCGAGCTATGATGACAGCTTAGGAATTGAGAAATTCATTCAGCAAGCCAAGCGAGTCCATCAACGATCTTTGAGTTGTTACGCTGATCAGTCTCATCACCATCCTGTGTCTTTTCAGAATCCCAAGAATCTCAATCCAGAAGATCAAGTTGAAGAGATGCAAGTCGACACTTCAAAAATTTCTCAGGCTGAACGTGTTCGTCGAAGAGAGATGAAGTTATGTATGTACTGTGGTACCAAGGGTCACTTCAGACTTAACTGCCCAATTCGACCGGGGAAAATGATGGTAAGCTCAGTCTTTAATCAACCCATTGTCTCAGCACCACTCACGATTCCTGTGATATTAAAGATTCAAGAAAAACACATCTCTGTAACAGCTATCATCGACTCAGGGTCCGCGGGAAACTTCATTTCTGGAGAACTCTGTAAGAGGCTCAGTCTGCGAGAGATCAACACTCCCAAGTCTTACGCCATCTACGCTGTAACGGGTGAGTTAATTAACAAGACGAACGTTACTACCCAGATTGGTCCTATTCAATTGTGTGTGGAAGAGACGCACCAAGAGTGGTTTGAACCATTTGTGTTGATAAACAGCCAAACAGATCTCATCCTTGGTCGGCCATGGCTCGTCCATCACCAACCCACCATTGATTGGACGTCTGGGAAAATCCTGCAATGGGGATGTCAATGTCCAGAGATCAACGATCCAGTATCCCGTTCATCCAGTAACCCAAGGACCCAAGTGCTCAAAGTTAACTCCACGTCCATAGAGGGTCCCACATCGGAGTGGACTTTGTTACTGACCTTCCGATTTCTGACGGAAATACTTGCATCCTAGTAGCCATCGATCGTTTCGCGAAAGCATGCAAGTTCATTCCATTAAAGGGACTTCCAACCGCCTTTGATACTGCTGAGCTTCTCATGGAACATGTCTTTCGAAATTTCGGTCTGCCAGAGGACATTGTCTCCGATCGAGGGCCACAGTTCATTTCCCGAGTCTGGCGATCATTTTTCACTCTCATGAATGTGACAGTGAGTCTGTCTTCCGGGTATCATCCACAAACCAATGGACAAACCGAGAGAAAGATCCAGGATCTAGGTCGGTTCTTGCGCACATTCTGCCACTCCAACCAGAACATCTGGAGTAGGTACCTCATCTGGGCAGAATATGCACAGAATTCCCTCCGACAAGCATCCACTCAATTGACTCCATTCCAATGTATCCTTGGTTACCAACCTCCGTTATTCCCATGGTCCGGTGAACCTTCAGAAGTGCCCGCGGTTAACAAATGGTTTGAGGAGAGCGAACAGGTCCGGAACCAAACTCATCAGCACATCCGACAAGCTGTGGATAGACAACAGCAGTTCGCTGACACCCGCCGAAGATCCACGCCAGAATACCAACCTGAGCAACTAGTCTGGCTTTCCACTCGAGATATCAAACTGCGCCAGTCATGTAAGAAATTAAATCCCAAGTACATCGGACCCTTTCCAATTGTCAAGCAAGTCAACCCAGTCACTTACCAGCTCCGGTTGCCCCCAGAATACCGTATCCATCCCACGTTTCACGTCTCACTTTTGAAACCCCATCATCCACAGATTCCCCAGTCAGTCAACGAGGTCGAACCCGAAGAAAACCCCCCGATACCACCCGTTGAACCCGAGCCCATCTACCTCATCAAGGAGATCTTGGACTCTCGACGTCGGGGAGGTCAGTTAGAATACCTCATTGATTGGGAGGGATATGGGCCAGAAGAGAGAAGTTGGGTACCTCGTAATGATGTTCTTGATCCCAGTCTGCTCCTAGAATTCCATGCTCAGCATCCCGAGAAACCTGCACCACGACCCAGAGGCAGACCCCCACGACGTCGAGGTCCAAGGTCCGCTGGCGCGGACTCTGGAGGGGGGGGTACTGTCAGGAGCCAATCAGATCCCTCACATGTCACCACGCAAAGATCACTGTCCCCAGATTACTGATCACCTGCACCTGTTTTCACTCAGCACTCACTTCCCAGCCAGCACAAAAGCACCCGATTCACTCCCAGTCATTGTCAAGCCTCCAACAGGAACGACCCTTACCAGTCACCACTTGTCTCACTCTGAGCCATCCTTCAGCAACGGACGTAAAGTATACTTACCTGAAAGAAACTAACCTTGTTGTCCTTGTTCTGATGTTCCCAGGATCCGCTCCATGACTCATGTTCTCCGTTTCCTGGAATCCGCCACGAGTCCCGTTTCCCACTGGATGAGCTGCAAGAGAAAGTGAAAGTATCACTGAACTGGTGAGCTCATTGTCAAGTGCACTTCAAAGGATCTACTCACCTGGAATCCTTCCTGAATCACGCCTATCCACGAACGATCTGAAAAGAGAGAAAAACTCAAGTTATTGATCTGTGTTACCCGCCACGTTATTCCTTAAGAAGAGGATTCACTCACCTGGATGCATTCCTGCCACATATATCCTCTTCGAGATCACCGTTGAACTCCCAAAACCCTGCATACTTACCTTTGAGTTAAATAAACATTTATGTTTATCACTTACCTCTGTCTCCGAGCCTGAATCCTGACATATATCAGTGTCAGTGTCTCTGAAATCCTGAAACGAGTCTCGAGTTTCTTCCAGCAACGAAAACATCACAATATTTCTGTGTCCCCATATAACAATGTCAAACATGAGGAAAATAATGAACATTCAAGCATGAAAACCTGTTCTTGTCACGGTTCTGTTCAGTTAGTTTCATTCTCATGGATTGTAGTTTGTTGTTTCAGTCACATGTTCCTTTGTTTCGCGCCACTCGTTAGTTTCACGGATTATTCCCACTGCTCGTCTTTAGGTCATTATCTCTGTGTAAATGGTAAATGGTTGTCTTCGTGTCAAGTTCACACTGATTTACTACAGTAATGCCGTGGCATTGGAACCAGTCTCATCTTCATCTTTGCATCTTCAGCTTTTCAACAGTTCCAGTAAAGCCGAACACAACACGAGCTCGCACATGTGCTCTCCAGGGCCGCACAACAGCCTCTTCCCCAAAACTAGGAGGAGAATATTCTCTATTGATGTTTAATGCTGTAATGATCCTATATCATTTCACAATAAAAATATCAGTGTGATTTAGGCATGGTGAATGTTGTTAATGATATTCCCAGCTTTGGCATGAAACACACACACACACACACACACACACACACACACACACACACACACACACACAAACACACACACACACACACACACACACACACACACACACACACACACACACACACACACACACACACCAGCTGAGCATGACTTGTGTTTAACCGACCTCTGCATCTGAGCCTCTCGAACCGGTTACATCTAGATCCGGTTAGCCGTGATAAATGTGGCGGGGGCTTCATCAGAGTGGTCATGTGACCCTGCCACACAGCTC
The DNA here is from genome assembly GCA_029959095.1 of Rhinichthys osculus. NCBI lineage: Eukaryota > Metazoa > Chordata > Actinopteri > Cypriniformes > Leuciscidae > Rhinichthys > Rhinichthys osculus. Next base: position 35,598,581 of record JARWKJ010000022.1, on the reverse strand, counting down.
CATTCATAGCAGGCTAATAAATGGGATGTAAACGTGTGCATTGATTAAAGCTCTCTCTCTCTCTCAGTGCTCTCGCTCCAGTACAGAAGCTCTCTCTCTCTCTCTCTCTCTCTCTCTCTCTCTCTCTCTCTCTCTCTCTCTCTCTCTCTCTCTCTCTCTGTCAGTGTGTGATGATGTAATCCATCCATCTCTCTCTCTCTCTCTCTCTCTCTGTCAGTGTGTGATGATGTAATCCATCCATCTCTCTCTCTCTCTCTCTCTCTCTCTCTCTGTCAGTGTGTGTGGTGATGTAATCCATATCTCTCTCTCTCTCTCTCTCTCTCTCTCTCTCTCTCTCTCTCTCTCTCTCTCTCAGTGCTCTCGCTCCAGTACAGATGCTCTCTCTCTCTCTCTCTCTCTCTCTCTCTCTCTGTCTCAGTGCTCTCGCTCCAGTACAGATGCTCTCTCTCTCTCTCTCTCTCTCTCTGTCAGTGTGTGTGGTGATGCAATCCATCTCTCTCTCTCTCTCTCTCTCTCTCTCTCTCTCTCTCTCTCTCTCTCTCTCTCTCTGTCAGTGTGTGTGGTGATGTAATCCACCCATCTCTCTGAATGGTTTCCGGTTGTGTGAGGAGCTCAGGGTTCAGCGCTGCCTGCCTGAGCTGCACGACGCCTGATCCGACAGCCTTCCACTCCCTCGCCCTTTACTCAAGCACAAGAGATGCTAATGCTAATGCTAAAGCGTCACAGGAGGAAGCGTAGCGCTGTAAGGAAGAGTTCAGTTGAAATATAAATGCTCATTCTTTACAATTAATCCAAACTAGACCAGATCTGATTCAAAAAAACATTCATTCACAAATCAAACATCTCTGCCGCTCTGAATGAGTGAATGCGTGTTGGATTTGAAACTGCTAGTAAATTTCACAAATAATTACATAGTAAATAATGTACAAAAAATTAAGTGTAACCCTGTGGAATAATGTGCAACAAAGAATTGTGGGGGGAAAAAACAATAAGTAACATGTGTTAGGGGAGGGAAGAGAGTTCATTCATGTTGACGTGTTTCTCACACACACACACACACACACACACACACACACACACACACACGTGATCACGTGTTCGGCTGCTGAGGTCGTAAAGGTGCTTTTATCTCTCACGTCGGCTCTGGACGAGCACATGTGACGCGTGTGACACACACATCTGTGTGTTTATGATCAGTCCTGAAGAGTGTGACAGGTCTCTGACACTGAGCCGGTTCTGGGTCACGGGGAAAAGCCTTCAGGCTGTAGATCTATATAACATGACCATGATCACAGCTGTAGACACGAGACCACAGCTGATCACATGACTCACATTCACACCAACAGCACGCGCGTGTATATGTGTGTGTGTGTGTGTGTGTGTGATCCGAGGTCCAGCTCGGAGAACACTGTCACAGAGTTGTGAGTTCCTCGGCAGCGGGAACCTGTCAAGTCTAGTCAAGTCAAGTCAAGTCAAGTCAAGTCAAGTCAAGTCAAGTCAAGTCAAGTCAAGTCAAGTCCAGTCAGTCTGTTCATGCGTTCTGGCCGTTCATTTACACGACAACAGCGCTTTGGTGGCCTGAGAACGCAAACTTTGAAGTGAAACTTTTGAAAGCGATGCTGTTATAAACCACTGCACCCGTATAAACCTCAAAAACAGTGAAAAATCGTCCCTTAAAGATTTTAAAATGTATACGATGTTTAATAGGGAGCCAATGCAGTGTTGACAGAACCGGGCTAATATGGTCATACTTCCTGGTTCTGGTAAGACCTCGAGCGGCTGCGTTTTGGACCAGCTGGAGTTTGTTTATTAAGCGTGCAGGGCAACCACCCAGTAGAGCATTACAGTAATCTAGCCTTGAGCCGGACTATTACACTCTGATCCTGTTTCATCTCTGCTGCAACCAACGCTGACAATTCTTTATAAAAGGGAACACAGTTGTGAGGACTAGTATCTTTGACAGAAAAAGTAGATTCGAGATCGGCCTGTAATCGACTAATTCTGTAGGATCAAGTTGCATTTTTTTAATAAGTGGTTTAATCATAACCGGACAAAGACGAGTTAATGATATTATAAAGAGGATCTATGACCTCTGGAAGCATCTCTTTCAGTAGTTTAGTCGGTATAGGGTCTGACACACATGTAGTCGATTTAGATGATTTAACGAGTTTAGACAATTCTTCCTCTCCTATAGTAATGAATGAATGGAAGTTTTCCTCAGGGACACTACAACACACTCCCTGATGCGATACTGTAGTAGACGGTTGCATGGTTATACTTTTGTCTCTAATATTGTCAATCAAGTAAAGAAGTTCATAAAGTCATTACTGCTGTGCTGCTTGGAAACGTCTGGGCTTGAAGCTTTATTTCTCATTAATTTAGCCACTGTTTCAAATCAAATAAATACCTCGGGCTGTATTTGTTTCCTCTTAACCCTTTAAGACCGACGGGAGCTTCGGTTTGATTTTCTCAGTACATCCAGTTACTTTCATGCGTTCTCTGTACTTGCATTCTTGGTATTGGAAATCAACTTTGATGGTTGATAATGACACAGTACGAGATGCATATTGAGAAGCCTCTCAAAGATCTTAGCTTGAACATCATATATAGTCTAACATAAGCTTCTCACGTCTCCGGCTGAACAGTGAGGTGTATTGGAAGACAGGTGTGTGTGTGTCTACAGCTTCTCTGGAGGCTTCCCTGTGTCCACCGGCTGGCCGAGCGTCTCCTCCACAGTCGAGATGAGCTGTGTTTCAGCCAGCAGTGTTAGGGCCTCCTCTGTGTGAAATACAAACAAAACAAGATTAAAAACAAACAAGCAATGCATAGAGCACATTGACAAATTTGTCAGCAAAAATCTGCTGGAAAAGAAAGAGGAACCCAACAAAGAGCTGAAGAACATTGAAGAGTTTCCTGAGTTTGTTTGCATCTCACAGGCCAGCGATTTATGGATGCAAAAATGTCTTGTGTATAATTACTTCATATGACACACATAAACATTCAATATCATCAGCGAATTCTCAGAAAGTGTTACACTGTGCCTTTGAGAGCCTTATGCATGCTTCATGAAAGTGCTGGGCTTTTCATTTATAAAATAAACATGAGCCATATGCTGCTGTAGAAGTGCAGCGCTGAGCTCTCTGGATGCTTTATTACTCCAACAATCCGCACGCGTTTCTTTCTTCTGCGGGACATGAGAGGTTCAAACAGTGAAGACTGTGCCGGCCGCTCTTTTCCATTCATTAAGCATGAGTGGTGGCTTTCAAGCTTCAAAATGCATGAGAAAGCACCATAAAACTATCATAACGATTTAATGATCTTTCAATGTTTTTTATTCACTCAGAATCTGCCCAAGTTTGGCTGATCTGGTTCACAAAACTGAAAGATTCAAAGAGTAATGCAGTGCTTGAGATGCGCACAAAACACAGATACGCACCGGATCGTTTGCCAAATGTTTGGCCAATATGCTATTATTACGGAGAAAACTGATCCTAGGCCAGAGTTATGGGCAGCTTTCCCTGTAAAAGCGATCAGCAATCGGTGGTTTGAGAGATTCCACGCCAGTCTCAGATCCGTGGAAAGAGGAAGACTCAGTTTAGACTAAACGTAACTCTGCCTACATTTCTGACTCATATTTCTCAAGAGAATGTGTTATCTATAGTTATGTTCCCCAATGAACCACTTCACTGTAAAAGAGGAATAAATACAGTAATTGCAGAACAAATCATCTCAGAAAATTGGAAGTTGATTCCAATCAAAATTGATCCCTCCTAATTATGGCTATTTGGCAGAGAAGGACCTATTGTTGTGGAAATTACATCATTCTGCATTATTAAGCATGTTGTTGAAAATGATCTTTGAGATGTTGTTGTGGAATAGTGTGTGATGAGCTCAGATATGAACACTTCCTCTGGTCACTTCCACAATGGAAAGTCCATCACAGTAATGCGTCATTACTATCAGTACAGGTTCTGTTAGTTCCAGGTAATATACGTCTATTGTTACTTAGTGTTTACTCAGTTTTTCAGTAGCGAATGAAACACATTTCCAGGAAACACTTTATTTTGAAGTGATGTAGTTACATGTATTTACTATAGTAATAACAGTAAATTATGCATAATCACATGCAACTAACTATAAACCAAACCCTAACCCTAAAGCACATGCAGTTCCTTAATATTACTCAATACATATTTGTGTAATTAACATGCATTTTCTGTAAAGCTGCTTGAAACGATCTGTATTGTGAAAAGCGCAATACAAATAAATAATGAATAATTACACTGTAACAAATAAAGTGTAACCTGTGTAAACTGTTCTGCTCTATTGTCATGGAAAAAAGCGGCATGACCATTCTGATAATCATCTGCTTTTGTGTTTCATGACTAAGAAATCAAGCCAAACAACATAAAGGTGAATAAATGAGTGAACAATTTCTTTAAAAGGTCAATTTCGGTGAGTACTGTAAACAGCACTGGACATCTGACCGGATCATGACTCTCTCACCTGAGACACTATGAACTCACTTCATCTTTTCTCAAGCTGAAATGGTGAAATCCTGTTCTCTGGGCTCAATTTTTTAGTGCTGTCAGATCCCACACACACACACACACACACACACACCCCGCGTGGGCGACGCTTGTTGTGTGAAGGGAAGTATAGGCCTAAACCCTGTAATCTAGAGCTTCTGTCACCATGAGTCACTCCTAGAGATCGGCTGTCTCTCCACACATCGACCCTGTCCAGCACAAGATGTTTCGAGCGCTCAGGAATAATGCTCAGACATTTCCTATATCCCCACTGTAAGATTTGCATCCAGAACCCGTTCAAACCCACAACATAACGAGGCAGTTTCGCTGGCGGACCATCCGAACGTCCACCTCTGAGCCGAAGGACTCCAAGGAAACCCAGTTCCCTGAATCCTGGACGGATCACGGGGATTACCAGCTTCCAGTTTCACCATGACACGTATGGCACTGGTAATCCCTCAACACCCCACGGTTCCCTATTCTCCGGTTTATGGACTGTACTTTCTGTGTGGTCCTGGTACAGTCGTGCAGGGGTTTTCCTGCAATGTTTAGCTAGCCAACCAAGCAACAATGTTCACCGCCAAGACATGTTGAATCATATTTAACGTGTTTCTGATTGTGTTGTCACGCCTCTTTTTGAGAAGACATTATTTTTGGCATTGCGCTGCCAGGGACAGTGAAACTGAATATCTGCTGTTTAAATCACTGTAAATGTGTTAAATGTGTCATTGCTTGAACAAGAACAGATATCTGCCAGTGGAGTCAGGAAAGTAAACTTAATTCAAAGGGAAAACAAGATAATTTTTCTGACCCCATTGGCAGATAAATGTATTTTTTGTTTTGTTTTAAGCAAAACTTTGATTTTTTCAGAAGTCGTGTTGCTTCTCCAGTAAATGCATCTTGATTTAAGAATGTTTAGTGCTGGAAAGGAAGGCAGAAACACTGGGGAAGAGGCTCATGAAACGCTCTGTTATAGTCATTAGTGACTGCATGTTGAGACACGGCTCTGTTCAAGACACTACACGCAAAACTTTCCTTTTCATGCAACAGTCAATTTTAAGATTTTGGAATATTTGGCTTTTCAAAACATGTTGTTTCAGACTATTGGAAAGAAAACATCCACAATGAGTTTTTCCTCCATCACTGAGCCCAAAACAGCAGCTTTACACACACCACTGTACACTGCGTGCAGGGTTGATCATATAACACCTCATATAAACCACCTCATTTCATTTCTAAAAACATGGTGAACATGTTCTGACTCATGGAGTGCTAAAAAGAGAAATTCAAAATCCTCAACAAAGTCAAAGAAGAATTTTGAACCTGACTTGTTCTGGAAATGTATGCAAATTAGTGCATAATTAATTAGCAAATGCCTATTTGCATATTTAAACATAACATTGTTATACAAAAAACATGGTCAATTCTTAATGCACTCAATCAGCTGGGTTATATCCATCAGTTCCAGTGTTGACGCGGCTGGTGTGTGAGTGTGTAGGCCGACCTGTTCCTCCGTCTCGAGGAGATTATCAGGGGATGATGGAGAAAGCTCTCGAGTCCGGACGCGGTCCGAGGCTTCAGGCATGAGATGTGTGTTTCCCCTCATCTTCTCCATCATTGGCTCTCAGAGGCTCTTCAACGTCAGGATAAACCAAAAACTCAAACTTGCTTGAATATTAACGTTCAAATTCCATGCACAAATAATTTTGAGATTGTTACAGATATTGTCATGTTTAGCATGTTTGTCCCAGTTTTGTCAAACCAACATAACGATTTCTCGAATCCTGTGTGTTTTAAAGAGAGTGAACTACTCTTGCTGCGTCCCAATACACATTCTTCCCTACTACATGCAAAAAACAGTAGGCCAACAGAGACGGGCATTCCCAAATACACAGTACTCATAAAACCGAAGGCTTTTCCAGACGAGATTCTGAAGAGTGTGTACGATGGACCCTTTGCTATCCCATGAGGCCACGGGAGAGGATTTGTGAGTGACAGGGAAGTGATGCAACGGACTCCATAGGTCACATGACATGACGACATGGCGGATGTAGTATGTCTGAATTTCACTCAAACTACAAAAATCCCACATTGGACCAACTCACATCTCAAGTCAAGATCACAGAGACTCTTGGACACCAGACAGGAAGAAAACACCTGGCAACCACATAACTCCACCCTGGCAACCATCCACAAAACCCCGGCGTCGTGTTGGTGACCAGCAAGCGTCACTCGTATTTCTTGAGTGAGACACCATCATGACGAAAGGCAACTTGTGGAAGGTGTGGACAAACCAGTCTGAACCTGTTCCACAGTCTCGCCCACACTATTATCTGTGTGTTTTATGAGTGAACTTCCTTCAGTACAGCTTTCATCACCACACATCGAGGCGGAGAGGAGGAACATCGAGGCGGAGAAGAGGAACATCGAGGCGGAGAGGAGGAACATCGAGGTGAAGAGGAGGAACATCGAGGCGGAGAGGAAGAACATCGAGGCGGAGAGGAGGAACATCGAGGGGGAGAGGAGGAACATCGAGGGGGAGAGGAGGAACATCGAGGCGAAGAGGAGGAACATCGAGGCGGAGAGGAGGAACATCGAGGCGGAGAGGAGGAACATCGAGGGGGAGAGGAGGAACATCGAGGGGGAGAGGAGGAACATCGAGGCGTGGAGGAGGAACATCGAGGCGGAGAGGCGGAGAGGAGGAACATCGAGGCGGAGAGGAGGAACATCGAGGGGGAGAGGAGGAACATCGAGGCGAGGAGGAACTTCGAGGGGGAGAGGAGGAACATCGAGGCGTGGAGGAGGAACATCGAGGGGGAGAGGAGGAACATCGAGGCGAGGAGGAGGAACATCGAGGGGGAGAGGAGGAACATCGAGGCGTGGAGGAGGAACATCGAGGCGTAAAGGAGGAACATCGAGGCGTGGAGGAGGAACATCGAGGCGGAGAGGAGGAACATCATGGTGAAAAGGAGGAACATCGAGGTGTGGAGGAGGAACATAGAGGTGTAGAGGAGGAACATCGAGGCGGAGAGGAGGAACATCGAGGCGGAGAGGAGGAATATCGAGGGGGAGAGGAGGAACATCGAGGCGGAGAGGAGGAATATCGAGGCGGAGAGGAGGAACATCGAGGTGAAGAGGAGGAACATCGAGGCGGAGAGGAGGAACATCGAGGCGGAGAGGAGGAACATCGAGGGGGAGAGGAGGAACATAGAGGTGTAGAGGAGGAACATCGAGGCGGAGAGGAGGAACATCGAGGCGGAGAGGAGGAATATCGAGGGGGAGAGGAGGAACATCGAGGCGAAGAGGAGGAACATCGAGGCGGAGAGGAGGAACATCGAGGCGAAGAGGAGGAACATCGAGGCGGAGAGGAGGAACATCGAGGCGGAGAGGAGGAACATCGAGGGGGAGAGGAGGAACATCGAGGGGGAGAGGAGGAACATCGAGCCGTGGAGGAGGAACATCGAGGCGGAGAGGCGGAGAGGAGGAACATCGAGGCGGAGAGGCGGCGAGGAGGAACATCGAGGCGGAGAGGAGGAACATCGAGGGGGAGAGGAGGAACATCGAGGCGTGGAGGAGGAACATCGAGGGGGAGAGGAGGAACATCGAGGCGGAGAAGAGGAACATCGAGGTGAAGAGGAGGAACATCGAGGCGGAGAGGAGGAACATCGAGGCGGAGAGGAGGAACATCGAGGGGGAGAGGAGGAACATCGAGGCGTGGAGGAGGAACATCGAGGCGTAAAGGAGGAACATCGAGGCGTGGAGGAGGAACATTGAGGCGGAGAGGCGGAGAGGAGGAACATCGAGGGGGAGAGGAGGAACATCGAGGCGTAGAGGACGAACATCGAGGCGGAGAGGAGGAACATCGAGGCGAAGAGGAGGAACATCGAGGCGGAGAGGAGGAACATCGAGGTGAAGAGGAGGAACATCGAGGCGGAGAGGAGGAACATCGAGGCGGAGAGAAGGAACATCGAGGGGGAGAGGAGGAACATCGAGGGGGAGAGGAGGAACATCGAGGCGTGGAGGAGGAACATCGAGGTGGAGAGGAGGAACATCGAGGCGGAGAGGCGGAGAGGAGGAACATCGAGGCGGAGAGGAGGAACATCGAGGGGGAGAGGAGGAACATCGAGGCGAAGAGGAGGAACATCGAGGCGGAGAGGAGGAACATCGAGGGGGAGAAGAGGAACATCGAGGTGAAGAGGAGGAACATCGAGGCGGAGAGGAGGAACATCGAGGCGGTGAGGAGGAACATCGAGGGGGAGAGGAGGAACATCGAGGCGTGGAGGAGGAACATCGAGGGGGAGAGGAGGAACATCGAGGCGGAGAGGAGGAACATCGAGGCGGAGAGGAGGAACATCGAGGCGGAGAGGAGGAACATCGAGGCGGAGAGGAGGAACATCGAGGTGAAGAGGAGGAACATCGAGGCGGAGAGGAGGAACATCGAGGCGGAGAGGAGGAACATCGAGGCGGAGAGGAGGAACATCGAGGCGGAGACATCGAGGCGGAGAGGAGGAACATCGAGGGGGAGAGGAGGAACATCGAGGCGTGGAGGAGGAACATCGAGGCGTAAAGGAGGAACATCGAGGCGTGGAGGAGGAACATCGAGGCGGAGAAGAGGAACATCGAGGTGAAGAGGAGGAACATTGAGGCGGAGAAGAGGAACATCGAGGTGAAGAGGAGGAACATCGAGGCGGAGAGGAGGAACATCGAGGCGGAGAAGAGGAACATCGAGGTGAAGAGGAGGAACATCGAGGCGGAGAAGAGGAACATCGAGGTGAAGAGGAGAAACATCGAGGCGGAGAGGAGGAACATCGAGGGGGAGAGGAGGAACATCGAGGGGGAGAGGAGGAACATCGAGGCGGAGAGGCGGAGAGGAGGAACATCGAGGCGGAGAAGAGGAACATCGAGGTGAAGAGGAGGAACATCGAGGCGGAGAGGAGGAACATCGAGGCGGAGAGGAGGAACATCGAGGGGGAGAGGAGGAACATCGAGGGGGAGAGGAGGAACATCGAGGCGGAGAGGCGGAGAGGAGGAACATCGAGGGGGAGAGGTGGAACATCGAGGGGGAGAGGAGGAACATCGAGGCGGAGAGGCGGAGAGGAGGAACATCGAGGGGGAGAGGAGGAACATCGAGGCGGAGAGGCGGAGAGGAGGAACATCGAGGCGGAGAGGAGGAACATCGAGGGGGAGAGGAGGAACATCGAGGCGTGGAGGAGGAACATCGAGGCGGAGAGGAGGAACATCGAGGGGGAGAGGAGGAACATCGAGGCGGAGAGGCGGAGAGGAGGAACATCGAGGGGGAGAGGAGGAACATCGAGGGGGAGAGGAGGAACATCGAGGGGGAGAGGAGGAACATCGAGGCGGAGAGGCGGAGAGGAGGAACATCGAGGGGGAGAGGAGGAACATCGAGGCGGAGAGGCGGAGAGGAGGAACATCGAGGGGGAGAGGAGGAACATCGAGGCGGAGAGGCGGAGAGGAGGAACATCGAGGCGGAGAGGAGGAACATCGAGGGGGAGAGGAGGAACATCGAGGCGTGGAGGAGGAACATCGAGACGTGGAGGAGGAACATCGAGGCGTGGAGGAGGAACATCGAGGTGGAGAGGCGGAGAGGAGGAACATCGAGGCGGAGAGGAGGAACATCGAGGCGGAGAGGAGGAACATCGAGGGGGAGAGGAGGAACATCGAGGCGTGGAGGAGGAACATCGAGGCGTGGAGGAGGAACATCGAGGCGTGGAGGAGGAACATCGAGGCGTGGAGGAGGAACATCGAGGGGGAGAGGAGGAACATCGAGGCGTGGAGGAGGAACATCGAGGCGGAGAGGAGGAACATCGAGGCGTGGAGGAGGAACATCGAGGCGTGGAGGAGGAACATCGAGGCGTGGAGGAGGAACATCGAGGGGGAGAGGAGGAACATCGAGGCGTGGAGGAGGAACATCGAGGCGTGGAGGAGGAACATCGAGGCGTGGAGGAGGAACATCGAGGCGTGGAGGAGGAACATCGAGGCGTGGAGGAGGAACATCGAGGCGTGGAGGAGGAACATCGAGGCGTGGAGGAGGAACATCGAGGGGGAGAGGAGGAACATCGAGGCGGAGAGGAGGAACATCGAGGGGGAGAGGAGGAACATTGAGACGTGGAGGAGTGGACAGTTACTCACACTTCATGTGTGTTTTAAACAGTTGTTTGGTTCGAACGACCTCGTTCTTATCAGAGGAAAAGCAGGTCAGCGGCGACGAGCTGTGACTGGGAGTGGCGCAAGATTGCTCAATAAAGCTGGGTTAAAAATACTGTGTGTGTGTGTGTGTGTGTGTGTGTGTGTGTGTGTGTGTGTGTGTGTGTGTGTGTGTGACAAAGAGCATGAGTCATCAGCCGCACCTTACATAACTTAATTACTCTACTGATTGTTCTGCCTTGAATGTCTCCCATGGCCACGTCTGCCAGGCATGATAACATGATAATAATGTGAAAGGGCTTAAACGCATTCTACTTTCCACTGGTGTCACAATACAGGAGCGTCCCGCATGTTACACAATCATATAGTAGATGCAAGTTGCTTAAACAGGTTACTCAATGAACTGATGTGGATCTGTATGCCATGCAGCGTGTCTTTAGTCTACATTAATCTGGATATATATAAAAATGTGTTTTCATTTCAAAACGCTCTCAGTCCACACTACCGCTTTCCAAATGTTTCTCATCCACACTGAAATGTCAGAAAACATTGTGCTCACCCATTTCATTGGCTCCACCCACGCGCTCTTCTGATTGGCTGTGATTTATTTGGTTGGAAAATGGATTTTGTCACGTCTAGTAGTCATGTTCCTGCAACTGCTTGTCGCTGGAATCTCATCGCACGGGATCTGGTTATGGTTGCGAATGTCCCGCCAACGGAGCATGAGCAGCCGGCCAATCAGAGACGGGCTTGTGCTAGTCCTAACACTGTAGTGGCAGATACTCCGGCGCAGGTGTGTGTGTGTGTGTGTGTGTGTGTGTGTGTGTCCCAGTCGAACCCTCGGACGGCTCGCTTGCTCAAGCCACTGCCATTTTGGTTCTCCAAAGAACCTTTCAGTGAACCGTTCTTTAAAGAACCATTTTTTTTGGCAATGGAAAGATGCTATGAATGTTAAAAGGTTCTTCGACCATCAATGCTAATAAAGAACCATCATTTTTAAGAGTACTTTGTTGTATTTGACATGCATAATGTGGATTGTAGAGTGTAGGGGATTTATATTTTTGCATTCAGTAATAAAATTGCATATGTGTCATTTGGCAGTTATTGTCCACGATCTGTGATTTCACACAGCAACTGAAGCAATTACCCATGATCCTTCATCAGTGCGTGACAAACGTGCCTGAGTCATTCGTCCTCCATTCTTAAACATGGGTCTGTGTGCAGTCAGTGTCTCTTTTAACCAAACACCTGAGGAACACACTGTCTGTTAATGAGCAGTGCTCAAACATACATGATGAACCCTGAGCGATCACGCTTGTACTTATAATATATAGCCTATATCATTAACCGGCCACTTTATTAGGTACGCCTGTTCAACTGCTTGATAATACAAATATAAATAATCAGCCAGTCACGTGGCAGCAACTCAATGCATTTAGGCAGACATGATATGACTTTCATATTGATTCATCTGATCGCTTTCAAACTCAGGTCTTCATTTACAGCCAAACACAGCAGGGGTTTCTGGGTAAATTCAGCAAACTCGCCGTTCATGGCAGTGAGAAACGATCATATTATTGCAGTAAAGAATCTGTTTTAATGAATGGAGGGAAATCCAGAGGCTAAACCGTGTGTGTGTGTGTGTGTGTGTGTGTGTGTGTGTGTGTCTCTGTGTGTGTGTGTGTGTGTGTGTGTGTGCGCGTATGTGTGTGTGTCTCTCTGTGTGTGTGTGTGTGTGTGTGTGTGTGTGTTTGTGTGTGTGTGTGTGTGTGTCTCTGTGTGTGTGTGTGTGTGTGTGTGTGTGCGTATGTGTGTGTGTCTCTCTGTGTGTGTGTGTGTGTGTGTGTGTGTGTCTCTGTGTGTGTGTGTGTGTGTGTGTGTGTGTGTGTGTGCGTATGTGTGTGTGTCTCTCTGTGTGTGTGTGTGTGTGTGTGTGTGTGTGTGTGTGTGTGTGTGTGTGTGTGCGTGCGTGTGTGTGTGTGTGTGTGTGTGTGTGTGTGTGTGTGTGCGTGCGTGCGTGTGTGTGTGTGTGTGTGTGTGTGTGTGTGTGTGTGTGTGTGTGTGTGTGTGTGTGGTACGACTGAGGGAGGAGAGAGAGAGACTGTAGAGCTGTTTCATGTTATTATTATTATGCTCTTGATCTTAAAGTTGGCATGAAATTAAATTCACCCGTTCTATTTTGAAAATGCATGTTATAGATCTTATTGTGAACTATTAATCCATTCATGTTTGATATTTTTTAAAAAGTATGACCTTGCTCCGTCAGACTGGGATCGCTTGTTCTCCCAGTGAAGTGTCAGTGATATTAAAGTGCAGTATTGTGCTGTTCTAGAGGCTCCTGGTTTTGTTTTGGAGTCTCTACAACAGGTTTGCATCAAGGTCAAGAACACTTTCATTTTCTCATAATATACACAGTTTTCAATGCTTCTGAGATGACTCATTGGATGAATCAATCTGTCTAACTCTGCTCTGTATCTCTACTTTATTGTGGTGAACATGCAACTCTACAGGGAATGACTGATGTAACATTAAAGTTTGCAAAACAAATCTCTCTCCATCCTTTATCTCTACTTAGTAAGAGCCACAGACAATCTGCATTAATAGACACAGTTTTATTTTAACAATATAAAACACAAAACGACGTATTTTGAACACCAGGTAGAACATAGTTATCCATACCTACAGGTTGTGATACTGAGCAAGTTGGTCCAAATAAACTGAGTTCTGATTGGGGGCGGGTCAGATTGTTTGTGGGCGGACACCGCACAACGTAGCCGGGCATTATGCAAATATCTTTTCTAGTGACGTAGAACTGTCATGCAGAGTCGAAACACAAACGACTCGTAAAGGCGGTTTAGAGGCGATTCTTTCTTTTGGGAGACAATACATTTATTTATCCTGCACTTTCGACTTTACAACTGAGCAGAACATTTTCATTCTCAAACAGCTTTATTACACACTGCATGAAATAATAGAGGCACTTTAAACTCCGCCCCTGCAGCTCATCTGCATGAGAGCCACGCCCACATCTCAACATCCAATCATAACAACTGATGCACAGAGCCAAGCCCCGCCCCCCACATCCGCAGTTACACTCATGTGTGTCTCACAGTAGAAAAGATCTGCCTATCGACCCCTGAAGCTGAATACATCAAATCAATCAAAACTAACTTTATCTGGACAATAACTTTATTCTAGAGCTGCTGTAAAGCCAAACAATCTGTTACTGTAATCTCCTGTTATCACTGTAAAGCTGCTCTGAAACAGTCTATATTGTTAAAAGCGCTGTATAAATGAAGAGGACTCGACCTGAATAAACACATGAACATATCAGGATAAAATGATGATCATTCACATCATGTGTTGTTTCCGTGGTTATTATGAAATTATCACTGTTTATGGATTTATTTGTTCCGAAACGCTTCAGGAACCAGAACACATGTGGGCGGGGCTTGATTGTGTCTGTAGGGAGTTGATTGGATGGTTGTGGCTTGCTATTGGCTGATCTCCTGTGAGTGACAGGTTAAAGCCCCGCCCTCATCATCAGAGAAGAGAAGAGATGCTGCAAGAGGAACTGATTCTGATCCAACATTACGAGGATATTCTTCATCTGGCATCATGACGGGTTCGTCTTCAGTCCTCTCAGGCCCACGGGAATGACATGAAGCGCTTTGATCAACTCGTTCCTGTAATAAACCTCAGAGTTAAGAGGCTGTTCGTGTCTATATTCAGCCCATGAGTCCTGCTATCAGCAGACAGCAAGGCAGGCCTATTATTAGCAGCCCGTCTGATTGTTCGGGCTTCACTGGAGAATGCCTGAGGTTTGAGAGGAGAAACACAGCCATATCTCCATAAGAGCTCCATAAACACCTGCAATAATCTCTCAGTCTATCCCAGATCACTGCACACTGTGTGTTGTTACAGGTTACTTTGGGAAATATAGATACAAAACATGCATATAGATGTAAATATGTACATTTGTTGGCAGTGGCCTTCATCTCTACATCACATAGAAAGTCTACTTCTCTTCATGTGACACATTATAAATATGAAGCATTTACTGAATGGAGCTGCTTCTCTCACCTCACGTGATCTCTGTTCCATTAGCGGATATGACGTGTGTTTACACTGACATCTACCGGACACTTCGCTCTACTACATTATGTTCAATTACATACAATTTACCATGGTAATCATAGTTTCAAAATAACACACTTACTATTGTTATATCTTCATTTTATGTGGGTGTGTCAGTTTTATAATAATAATAATAATTATTATTATTATTTGATAATTGTGGGTCAAGTTAGTTTCAATAGTACACTAGTATGGTAGCATTATGTTTCATTTTGGACTTTTTTAAAAGCTATATTCACATTGTCGGCACATAAGGGAAAAAAAGATTTTTCGTAAATAATAATTATTATGACATAAAAAAGTCGAAATTACGAGTTAAGTCGAAATTATGACACAAAAGTCGAAATTATAAGTGCATTATGACTTTTATGTCATAATTTCGATTTAAAAAAAAAAAAACATTTTAAGTAATATTTTCGACTTCTGTTCTGTGTCATATTATCATTTACCAAAGCATGATTGTTTTCTTATGTGTTGGAAATGGGATTCCATAGTTTTCAGGGGCTCGTTCTTCGTACGTTGCTTAAAACATCCGAGATCAAATGAGACATCTAAGATGATATCATCGTGCTAATCATGATCCGGCTAATTGGGTTCTTCGAACACACCTGTTGTTTATGATTAGTATCGCTGGATTGAGTTATCTGAGATAATTGCGCGTTCATGCGCTGGTTTAAAAGGGGATATGTATCGATAGTAGAAACATTGATCAGCAACGCTGCTATTGGCTGCTCACCGTGGCCAAAGAGCGCGCTCAGTTTTACTCTGCAGCAGAGCAAGAGCTATTGCTAGAAGGTTATGCTGAATTTGAAAACTTAATTACGTTAAGTTTTCACCTAAAATGTGCAAAGCCAGGAGAGAGGGCTGGCAAAAAGTAGCAAATTAAGTTTGTAGTGACCATTTAGATGTTTTTATCACTTATTACAGTATATATATTTTTTATTTGAATAATTTCTAAATAATTAATAACTTTGTTCATTGTAATCTCAGTCACCACCCACTACTAGAACATGGGAACAAGTAAAAGTGAAGTACTAGAATATTCTACATAATGGTAATTTGTAGCCTACTATAGGCTACTATAGTCTCTTTTAAAAAGGCACTGTTAATAAATGTTTGCTTGTTTATAACAGCAACCAAGAAAAAGGCTGAGAAAAAAAAGAAAAGAAAAACAAACAGGTGGTGTCGTGCAAACCCACATTATACCCCGGCAGAAGAGCTGACCTTTGGGTAGAATGTGAACCGACCCGTCTGGGGTTCAGCTCTTCCTCAGACACACAGTAGGGACCAGTAGCAGCAACTCCTTCATTACTGGTAAATGAACTTTAAATGATCTTACACTGTAAAATATTTTTTTGCTGCACTATAGGCCTATAATCCCAATGGCTGGTCCAGTCATATCAACTGTTAAACCTTGAGTAGGCCTAGTGATGAATTGCTTACTTGTGAAAGTGTGCATGTGTGAAACTACATGTAGCCTAGTTAATGAAAAAAAAATATGTTGCCATGAGTTATTGATCACATTTCCCCCAGTGTACTTCATTGTAATGAAATTGTGTTTTCCTCTTTTGTGCAGTTTTAAACACAAACACATTTATCTGTTCCTGGCTGATCCATGTGCAGTAAGTGGACTTTTCCAAACTTTACATCAAAAGGGAAGAAAGTACAACACTTTGTAATGCCCATTTCCCCACCAATGCACAGGACAGTGAAGAAACTCTCTCAGATGACTGTCTTTTGGAGAAAGTATCTTTAAATAACTTTACTTAATTTACACTTGAGTACCTATTATTTCTGAATGCAACATGTGTTGCAGGAGTCCACATCTACAGAAAGGCCTACAGAAGAGTCTGCACAAAGCAGTTATACAGAGGTGGGCAGTGTATACTTTTCCTTTTATTTTTTGTTGCATAAGGCTTGTGTTGACAGGTTTAACCCAAGTCCCCCTGCCCCTAGAAAATAGAGTATTTTGGGGGGGAAAACTTGACAACTTAAAGAAAAAAAAAACTGGCACTACAGAGTAAGAGATAGAGTTGCTTCAAAGGAACTTCACAGTAAGTGCTAATATATTATTTCACACACAGTACTTTTGCTGACCTTGCATAGTATCTCTTATTGCAGGCAAAATATGACTTGATCACTGGCTTTTCTTTACAAAGAACAATTTAAATAAAAAATCAAAGAACTAAGCATATTTGTCTTGTCTTTTATTAAACATTTAATGAAATGTTTTATATTTTTGCTGATGGTGGAAATGTTGTGTAAATGGCACATGTAATGTCACAGGCCCTGTCAAGTGCAACCCTCAGGCTTTTCAGACACTGAAATCTTCCCTTTAGTTGGCCAAAGTTAATTTCATTGTGTGACCTTGTCCTGGCTAGAGCTGCATTGTAACTGTAATACAGTGAGCTTGATATTGATACCATGTTCAAGTAATGTGCATAAATGTGAATCTCTGTGCTTCCACATTTGTGATACGGAACAGTCACACACCATCTAGAGATTTTAGTCTGTCAACTGCCTTTTTTTTTTATTTGATATAATATTACTAATCTTGAATATTAAGAATTGTAATAGTAACTTGGCTGCACATTTACATTGTGATCCCCCTTTCTGTTCACAAAATCCCCTTCATAGAGGCCTTGATGGGAACATTTGTGCAGTCTATTGACCAATCACATTAGTGAAGCCTGAGGGACATATCTGTGTCATATTAATCGGCATGTTCATGATTGCATGATCTTCATTAAAAATTATAATACCTGCGTTGGCTAAAAATTAAAAAAAAAAAAAAAAACCTGCTATAGCCTACAACCTTGGGTCTAAACTGGCTTGGAAATGCCACAAAAAAAAAACACCCTAAAAACTGCTTGAGCGCCAGGGTAAACTTTGTGAATGACACGACAGACAGCACTTATCAAGTTCTCCGCATCTCCAATAGTTTAAAGGAAAGAGCCACTCGCAAATAATATCAGGACAATGCACACAATTTGTGCTGTTATTAAAGGCCGACTCCGACGAGTCGAACATTTAATGTGCGTTTCCAAAAAATAATTGATGTAAATGACATCCTCACGAGTCATGAGAAAAATGATATCTCTCAAAAAGTACACTATCGCGCTGCGTTAAAAGACTTCTCGTTTCACCTCCGCTTATAAAGGCGCGATCTAATCCTGTTTACATGAAATAAGCCTGCTCACGAGCAGGTTCAAGCTAGCGCACCTGTTGCTATGACAGCAAGTCTAGGATGAGCTTCGAAGAACCAAACGATCCAAGATCATGCCAAATCGTCAACAATCAAATCCAGCTAACTGAGTTAGCGACGTACGAAGAACGAGCCCCTGAATTAAACGACATTCTCTGGTGATACTAAACTTGTGTTTGTTCACATGTGTTTTCGGAACTTCACATCCGGTGACGGGGACTCTTATCTCCCACAATGCCTTGCTGTCTCTCTCTCTTCCGGTTGTCGTGCGCTTCGTGTAGCAGGTATTGAGTTTGTCTCCGTATCAAAATGAAATCTAAATGAATCCTCAGAAATGCAAACTCCCATTGGAACATCAGTCCAGTATCGTGTTCAGTGACACTGATTAAGCAGCTCTAGTGCAGTATTGGGCGCGAGCGGGCCGGGATTGTGGAGTTTGTAGTTAGTTAGCATGTTAGCTCGAGTGAGGAGGTTAGCTAGTGTTGCTCGCTGTGATGTCCTGCTGGTGTGTGTTACTCTGTTCTCTAACTGCTGTCTCTCTGTTAGCAGACACTGATCAGAAATGGCCAAGTCGAAGAATCACACCACACACAACCAGTGTAAGTGTTCGCCCGGTGTGTGTGTGAGAGAGAGATGCTGTGGATGTTTGAGTGTGTGTGTGTGATGTTTGAGTGTGTGAGTGATGCTGTTTTTGATGTTTGAGTGTGTGTGTGTGTGATGTTTGAGTGTGTGAGTGATGCTGTTTTTGATGTTTGTGTGTGTGTGCGCGTGTGATGTGGATGTTTTAATGACTGTGTGTGTGTGTGTGTGTGAGTGAGTGATGCTGTGTATGTGTGAGCTGCTGTTGATGTTTGAGTGTGTGTGAGTGATGCTGTGGATGTTTTAATGACTCTGTGTGTGTGTGTGTGTGTGTGTGAGAGTGATGTGGATGTTTGAGTGTGTGAGAGATGCTGTTGATGTTTTAATGACCCTCTCTGTGTGTGTGTGTGAGAGATGCTGTGGATGTTTGAGTGTGTGTGTGTGTTGTGGATGTTTTAATGACTCTGAGTGTGTGTGAGTGAGAGATGCTGTTCATGTTTGAGTGTGTGAGATGCTGTTGATGTTTTAATGACCCTCTGTGTGTGTGTGTGTGAGAGTGATGTGGATGTTTGAGTGTGTGAGTGATGCTGTTTTTGATGTTTGAGTGTGTGTGCGCGTGTGATGTGGATGTTTTAATGACTGTGTGTGTGTGTGTGTGTGTGTGAGTGAGTGATGCTGTGTGTGTGTGAGCTGCTGTTGATGTTTGAGTGTGAGATGCTATGGATGTTTTAATGACTGTGTGTGTGAGAGTGATGTGGATGTTTGAGTGTGAGTGATGCTGTTGATGTTTCAATGACCCTCTCTGTGTGTGTGTGTGCAGCTCGTAAGTGGCACAGGAACGGCATCAAGAAGCC
Organism: Rhinichthys osculus; assembly: GCA_029959095.1. Lineage (NCBI taxonomy): Eukaryota > Metazoa > Chordata > Actinopteri > Cypriniformes > Leuciscidae > Rhinichthys > Rhinichthys osculus. The sequence goes on along the minus strand of JARWKJ010000022.1, from coordinate 35,579,112 downwards.
TCGCTCTCAGCGCTACGAGTCTCTGAAAGGGGTAAGATGATCCAGCTGTTCTCTGCACATCTGGCCTTCAGTGCCGTTCATCTGCAGATCCTGATGTTTAACGGGCTACACTTTATATTTATAATATTAGTTGCATATGTCAGTTTGAGAAGTGGTGTTCCTGTAGCTCAAGGCTTGCAACACTGCGGTCAGGGGTTCGAGTCCAGGCGAGTGTGTGAATGCTCAGCGTGGCTTCGTCCGGCCGACACACACTCGCATGAGTTACACTGCAGTAATTAGACCCTATTAGAAAAACTATATAAAAGTTTGAAACGCGTGGTAGAGAGAGCACATGTCCGTCATCATCGCGAGCCAATGGGAGACGACTGCGTGTCACTAGACTCCGCCCACTGTGTTCTGCAGAATCCCGAGTGAGTCCGTCAGATCTGCGGTCCGGCTGGAGTTACCCGTCCGTATCGGCCAATCAGATATCAGCACAGATTTCTGTTCCTCAATGTAGAGTTTCTACACCTCTGTGTTGAACTGATAATTACTGTGTGTTAAACTTCATTAAGACAATCAACAAATGGAATATGATCATAATCTGTCAAAATACTATTATAAACTAGATTAGTTGATATTCAGCAGCAAACGTTAGTGTAGGAAACTCCCGAGAGCACAGATGTGCAACAGCTGAACACATCCAGCCCGAGTCTGGAGAGCCGTGAGGAAGCGCAGCACTAACCCTGCTTACATGGTGTGACATAAAATACATTCATGAAAAACAAGTAAATATATTATTTATAATATATACTCTCAAAACAAAAGACATTTCTTTTAAATGTAGAGCGCAGATGTTTAATGAGGCAGCAATAATACAGGTCGAACAGAGCAAGGCTAATAATCCTTCATTGCCCAAAGTATTCTTCTATGAAAGTCACAGCTCTGGGGCCTCGTTTATAAACGCTGCGTACGCACAACAGAAGGCTACGCCGCTCTCTACGCAATAATTGGAATTTATAAAAAGCAAACTTGGCGGTAAAATGTGCGGTCCTTCACGCAGAGTCTGACCCAGGCGTACGCACACACACGGGTGAACTGAGAAATGGCGACACCGTCGGCAGAGGGAAGAAACACGTGAAAGTGTGTGAAACTGTAGACCGTTGTGTCATTTTTAATCCCAGTGCCATTTAACTATAAAATGATGCAATCTTTGATAAGAGGCTTTCATTCTGTTGGCAAGGCTTCAAAATTTACATTTTTACTATTTTTTTTTATCAGATGGTGCCATTTTTTCCAGGTTTGGCCTATAAAACAAATATCGCTTTATTCCTGTTTTCTGCTTCGGCATATTATAGAGCCAATTCGATAAATTATGCAACGATATTTGTGTGGGTGTGTTGGTATGGATGTGAGAGTGTGGTTTGTATGTGTGTTATAAAAAAATATGTGTGTGTGCATGTGTGTTTGTAATATTGAGAGAGAAAAACTCAACTGCAAATAACAAATGCAATCACTGTGTACACCAGTGGAGGTTTGCTGGCACCCAATGGGGGAAATCTGTTACTGCACCCAAACAAATTCTTACCAAAAGCTCATTTTTTGAGATATCATCCTCAAATTTGGAACACAACTTATTTAGATTTATTTAGATTTTCTTGCCGTTTTAGAGTTCAACTTGATTTATAAAATATGTTTTATGTAAAATAATTTTCATAAATAATTCTCATAAACTTATACCTATATAACTTTTTTTTGGATTGACTTATTATTATTTTTTTTACTTCAGCAATAATCTGCCAAGGGTCTTCTTTAAAATGATACCAAACTTAAGTCTGTGCTCCCAAGCTTCACATTTTTATGACAGTTTTTTGACAAGGAGATGTTTGTCCACTGTGTAGCTATGTGTAACTTTTTTTTAACTGATGCACAAGGGTTAAAAGCATTATTAATGAACCGCTAGGGGTGACGAGATCTCGCGAGACTAAAACATGACGAGATTTCCCGTCGAGTGAAAAGCGATATCGCCATGACTGAGCGTGAGATTACCATTCCACCGCTACACTCACATTCGCCTAAACTATCGTTTTGCTGTTTTTATAAAAAAATAAAAACCATTATAAAATAATGTAAAAGTCTGCTCTGCTCATCCAGCACGAGTTGCCATTGCAATCAGTGCCGCCCGAATCCCAGTTCACCGATCGCGGAGGATGGCGGAGGATCGTTGCGCAACATAGACTAACGTCTGATAAATGTTAGGGATGTCCCGATCAGGTTTCTTTGCCTCTGAGTCATTTGATTTTGAGTATCTACCGATACCGAGTCCCGATCCGATACTTATATTTACATTTATTCATTTAGCTGACGCTTTTATCCAAAGCGACTTACAATTGCTATATATGTCAGAGGTCGCACGCCTCTGGAGCAACTAGGGGTTAAGTGTCTTGCTCAGGGACACATTGGTGTCTCACAGTGGATTCGAACCCGGGTCTCTCACACCAAAGGCATGTGTCTTCACTACATTTGGTGTATATATATACAAAAAATGTATATAATACACCAAATGTATTATACATTTTTTATGTATATAATACATAAAAAAAGAAGAGAGAAAAAACAGATCCAGGATGTTCCTTATTTTTTATTTAAAGGGGTCATATAATGCCATTTTTGTACAAGCTAATATGATTCTTTAGGGTCTAAATTAAAAGTTTGTAATATACTTTAATTAAAAATTCTCATTAGTATTGTAAGAAACCACTTATTTTACCTGGTCAAAAACAGCTCTGTTTTCAGCACGCCGTTTCAGTGCATGTGCCTTTAAATGATAATGAGCTTTGCTGACTCCGCCCCTCTGTTCTGCGCATACACGTTTATAACACAATAACCATAACGCGTTGTTCAGTATAAACGTGGGATTATGAATTATATTGAGAACGTCGTACATGGAAAACATGCCGTAATGTACCCTGAGTGTAAACCTTAGACGCATTCATTGTGAAGCGTGCAGCTGGCGATTTGCAAAGATATAAAGATTAATAAAACGTTACACTCACTTCAGTTGTTCTAGAGGTTCAGCAGGAACACGAATATCTGGTACCGATCTTTTTTTCATGAGCAGCTTCTTAGCAAATCCAGCTTTATACTGACTCTCGTTTATAAAGCAGTCTGGTGAGAAATGATTCGGCAAACATGAGAGCATTGACGTTGCTCGTGTGGAATATTCCCTTCGAAAACAAACTCAGCCACTGCGTCTTCAGCGGTTCGGATTCAGGAACATTAAAATGACTGTGTTCGTTATTACACCCAAGAACAGAACACCACAATCGCTTAGAGCCATTCTGCTCATAGACAGTGCTCCAGCATATCAACAATGGCTATGATTGACAGCTCTCACGAGCGAGGGCGGGTCTGTGTTGAAACGTTGCTGTCAATCAACACTCGTGGGAGGGGCTTTTGTTTTATTGACGTCACAGGCTCGAACGGCTCGATTTGAGGCAGGGGAAAACATATAAGGAGATTAAAACAAAAACACTGGATGGATGTTTATCATTATATGATGGTTGTGTACAGGCACTGCCAACTCACATTTCAGTACAATCAACTTGAAAAAGTGCATGCACCATTATATGACCCCTTTAACTCACCTTATTTTAACATTCAACAACTCTGTTAACAAACAGAGCACTTCTGTGAGGTAGCTTGAACAATCAAGAAATAAATAACATAAAATCTTCACTTTTGGACTTTACTGCAACAGTAAATATAGAAAAAGTCTAATATAAAAACAAATGCAACTCAACTTAAAATACCCTGCAGGCATGTAAACAAAAAATAAAAATGTTTTAAAAGTGTATAAAAAATGAAAATATATATAGGGGTGTAACAGTTCACAAAATGTGCGGTTCGGTTCGATACGATACAGCAAAAAGAAAGAAATGCCATAGAAATTTCCTATTTATTAAAAGAGAAACTTTTTAAATAAGTTTGAGTTTTCCTACATCTTGAAAGTTTCAGGTTTATAAATGGGGGTAATCTTTGAAGGATGAACAAATAATGTTTTGGTAATCACATTAAAAATAACATTTAAATATATATTTATATAATATTTGAGTTTTGAAGTGCAACATTAAATCCATGTTCATTCACGGCTCAATGTTTCTCCTGGTGTCCACGTCAGCGCTGTTTGATCTAATAGAGATCTACGGTTAATAACGGAGAGATGTGAACGCTTCTCTAGATCTCGCAGCGATGTTATTACTTCAGTGGCGAACTCAAATGTTTTCTTCACTGGATCTCTCAGCGCTGTGTCGCTTGATCTCGCGCTGCACAGATGTTGCTGGTCCGAACTGATAATGGTCCGTTAAGCGCAATATAATGAGAAGCACAGTTTCGTTCCGCTTTCATTACGTTTGCCATGTGATGTTGCGCAGCGTTGTGGTGATCGCGCCAGCGCGGATTTTGTCTGCAGGAAAAATGGTCCTAGGAATCGTTCGGTTTGTATGCGTACCGAACCGGAAGCCTCGGAAACGGTTCAATAATTACGAATACATGTACCGTTACACCCCTAATTTACATATATCCGAGTCCTGATCGGGAGGTAACGTCCGATTCCGATCGAGTCTGAAACCACGTGGTCGGATCGGGACATCCCTAATAAATGTATTATTGTAGAATGCGCGCTCAGCACCGCTGCTATACAGAATACGCGCGATCACGAAAGTGAAACACAAGCTCCCTGCTGTGCATTGCGCACAAATTAGGCCGCGAACATACAATAGTCTGTCTCCTAATACCCATCTCTGGACTGTTTATTTGCGGCTATGGTCTCTGTTTGCACTGCGCATATATTGAGAGAGTAACGTTACTGTAATGTCTTAGGGACATCAGACAAGGGCTCTGTTTCTGAACTTATAATCGGAACGCAAGAACAACTGTAGAGACAAACACACCAGCCTCGTTTCTCTCTACCCGCATTAACCCTATAACCGCCGGTGCAAAATAAAACAGCAATTTGAGAACAATTATAAAGAGTCTGTGTGCTAACTTTGATTATGGTTGCACTTGCACTTATTGTTTGTGCTTAATAAGACTTCAAGGAGTTCAGTTAGGAGGTCACACACACACACACACACAGCCTCATTCAGAAATCAGCTCTTACATGTACAGTAAGGGCTGAAGAGACTCATGTGAAATCATACAGAGAAAAGCCAGTCAATAAAAGCCTTTTACAGTGCTTGTATATTGTTTTCTTTCAATGCATTTGATAATTCAAACTCATAATGCATGTCATTTCAGGTCTACTTTATAAGATTATTAGTTAGACATCGCAGAATGCACCTGCATACTATTTTTCCAGTCATGAATTTTGTCATTGAGGATTTCTGAAAAATTGTGCAAAAATCTCGTCTCGTTCTCGTGAGAAGCGTCTCGTCACACCCCTAATGAACGCATGTATTATTTATATTAATCTAGAAGCAAAGTTTAGGCTTATGAGTCACGACTGAATCAAACATGTTCATCAATGTGAATGATGTTACAGCATGTGGAGTTGTGTCGGTTCAACACTCGTGGCTGTAGTGTGCGAGTGTGTTACGCTGGTCCGCTAGTAGGGCTGGGTACCGAGTTCGGTACTTTTTAGGTACCGACCGAATTGCCTCGATACTACCGAGTATCGAAACATGTCTTGTTTTTCGGTACCACATTTCGGTACCTAAGTGGTTAATCTCGTCAATGTCAGTGAAACAATAAGCATGCAGCATGATTGGCTGTGGCGGAAAAACACTAGTTTACGCGGCTGCCCAGAGACGCGGCTCGTCGCACGTGAGGCTGCAGTGTGTGTGTGTGTGTGTGTGTGTGTGTGTGTGTGTAAGCGTGCGTCCCAACCCAGATAGATAGAAAATATGTGGAAATGATCCAAAGTGTACCTATGTCATGTGCCAGACTCGATGCCAGATGCACGCGATGCAATATTTTCGACATGATCATTGCTGCCAAGACCGGCAACACGGTAAATCTAGGCACTGAAGCGCACAAAATACACTTGAGAGTAATGGTGTTCACATCGAACGCGAATAGAGCGTCAAATACGCGTCTATCGCGTCTAGTTCGACACGAATCTTCAGCTCGAGTTCAAATTTTTCAACTTGCGCGGAAGACGTTCGCGGCAAACGCGTCGCCCAATTCGCGTCATTCGCGACGCCCGGAGCGAATGATGCGTCTATTCGCGTCTTTGCACTAATGGTGTGAACACACATTTCAATTAATTTTCATTCAGTTTCATCGTTAATTAATGCATTAAGTTAAAGCAGAAACAATGAGCTCATTGAAGTAAAGAATACATGTTGTTAAATGATTAGGAAACATAGAAAACTTTAGCATTGGTGCTTTTTTACGTACTCAAAATATGAGTGTAAAAAAGTCAACAAACTGAAAAAAAAATTAGGTAATGTTAAACCTGGTTACATAAAATTGGTATCGAAAAAAGTATCGTTCAGGAATCGGTATCGAAGTCAAGGTATCGGTATCGGTACCGAACATTTTGTTATGATACCCAGCCCTATCCGCTAGTGCGCACGCTGGCTTCATCTGTGTGTTCATCTGTGTGTTCTGGGGCTTTAATGCAGGCTTTCTGTCACAGGTGGATCAGAAGTTCCTGAGGAACATGCGCTTTGCCAAGAAACACAACAAGAAGGGGATGAAGACTATCGCAAGGAAGGCGGCGGCGGCGGCGGCGAAATAGAGTCGGAGTGCAGATGTTCTCATGAAGACTTTATACCAGACACAATAAAGCCATGCTTTGAGAACGCAGTCTCTGTCTCCGTGTATGAACACACACTCTTCTAACGCAGCGTCTCTGTGTATGAACACACACTCTTCTAACGCAGCGTCTCTGTGTATGAACACACTCCTGTATCTGGATCTCATGTTGATAGTCTGCTGTTCTCAAAAGATTACGTTTTTGATTTAAGATAAGGCAAATTAATAAATAAAAAAATGTTCATGGATAAATCATTTATTATAAACTGCAATATTCTTTTTCAAAACATATCGAGATTACGTTGGTCGGAAGAAAGATGTCAAATTTGCGGCTTATTTTTAAACATGCGTTTTCTTGGTTAAGGGAACGCTACTTTTGAATGTTCTTTGAACATCCTGAAACCAGTAGCCAAAATATTTAAAAAAAAATTGGAAAAAAGGTTGGTATAAATGTTGAGAACATTGATAGAACATCTCTTCAGTTATCTGTTCTTTAATAATGTTACTGGTTCAAATCTGTGAAAGAGAACCTGGACGGAACGTTCCCTGTTTGCTGGGATCATTTTATAGATGTATATGAAATTTTAAAATGTGTGTGTGACTGTGTATACATTTTTTTATTTATTTTATTTAACCAGGGAAATCCTTTGAGAACAAGTCTCTTTTACGAAGGAGCCCTGGCCAAGAAGGCTGCAATAAAAGTTCCACATAAAATACAAAATATAATAAATACAGTAAACATACAAGACATAATACATTAACAATACAATGAATCAGCCACGCATAAAAAAAAAAAAAAAGTACAATGGCCTTACAACAGTTAATACAATGTAACAAATTACAATACAATTGACTTATCCTAATTTGGGAAGCAGGGACAGGTGGCCATTGTGCCTGCTTTCCGATACTTTACTAGCCTCTTAAAGTGACCAAAGGAGACCAATACCAAGTTTTAAGTCATTCTGTAACCGGTTCCACGCCGATGGGGCAGAAACTGTCAATGCTTGCTTCCCTAACTCTGTTCGGGCCCTAGGCACAATCATGTGGAGATTATCATTAGACCGCAGAGAGCGAATGCTGGCCTTGAAGGACATAAGCCTACATAAATAAGGAGGCATTGTCCCAATAATGGATTTATATATAAACAATCGCCACCGGGTTAGCCGGCGCTGAGCAAGGGAGGGCCAGATCATACAGAGTGCAACCATGTGTAAAGGGTTTGCACCCTGTGATGAATCTCAGTGCGCCATGATGAACTGAATCCAGTTATTCGGGGCGTGCATATATAAAAAAGTCACCATAATCCACAAGAGACAGAAAAGTAGCCTCGACCAATTTCTTCCTTGTTACAAGAGAAAAGCAGGCCCTATTCCTAAAATAGAACCCAAGCTTTAATAATAATAATTCCTTGCATTTATATAGCGCTTTTCTCAGCACTCAAAGCGCTTCACATAGAAGGGGAATCTCCTCAACCACCAGTTCTCCTTTAACCTAAGTTTCCGGGCTACATTTTGCATATGAGCCTTAAAAGTCAAATGTTCATCAAGTAAAAGCCCTAAGTACTTATACTCAGCCACACGCTCTATTAGATTTCCCTGCAGGGTTACAATGTTTGGAGGGATAGCTGTGGAGTTCCTATGATTTAAGAACAAGACCGTCTTTGTTTTATTTGCATTCAACACAAGCTTCGAGTCGAAAAGCCAAGATTGTACAATGTCAAAGGCATCCTGCAGGTACTGAGAGTCTGGTGAAGGGTTTCTCCACAACTGTAAATAATTGTGTCATCAGCATAAAAATGAAACAGAGCATTATGGACATTTGAACCAAGATCATTTACATAAATGGTAAATAAAAGTGGGCCCAGCACCGATCCCTGAGGAACCCCTGATACAACTTGTAAGAAACCTGAAGAAATACCGTGAAAGGTGACGCACTGAGTCCTGTCTGAGAGATCATGTTCAAACCAACCAACTGCCTTCTGAGAAAGACCAATGTGGAGCAGTCTCTGTTTTAAAATACAACGGTTCACCGTATCAAAAGCTTTAGAAAGATCGATGAAAAGAGCTGCACACATCTTTTTGCTGTCCAGTGCCTCAATGATGTCATTCACCACCTTCAATGAGGCAGAGATGGGATCGGAAACCCGACTGATATTATTAACACTCAGGAATTCTTTCAGTTGTTCACTTACTAGTCGTTCTAAGACCTTTGACAGCACAGACAAGTTGGGGATTGGCCTATAGTTGTTTAGCAAAGTAGGATCTCCTCCCTTTAACAAAGGGGTCCTAAGCAGATTTCCGGATTGATGGCGTAACATTCTGAACCAAAGACAAATAAAAAATATACATGAGCGGTTTAGCAATAAAATCTGCAGCAATTTTTTAAAAATATGGCTCTAAACAATCTGAGCCGGCAGGCTTTTTGATGTCCAATGACATTAGAGCTTCATGCACATCATCGATTGAAATCGGGGCAAAGGTAAAAGAAGAAGGCTGGCCAGCACAACATCTTCCCGCAGCATTACCATCAGAAGAGGAGGTTTTTGGAGAGAGAGATTGGTCAAACAAAGAACCAGGTGCAACAAAATGTTCATTAAAACATTCTAGCATTGCAGATCTTTCCGAGATAATAATATCGTCCCTAATGATATGGGGAGGCAGTTCATTATGAGATTTAGTTAACGAAATTTACTGGATAGACTTCCAAAAAGTCCTAGGGTTATTCAGATTGTCTGCAGTGGCCGCTGGATAGTATTCAGATTTGGCATGTCGGACAGCTGCTGTAAACTGGTTTCCTAGTCGTCTAAAATTAATCCTATCGGCCTCCACCCCAGAGTTTCTAGCCTTTGCCCCAGCCACATCCCTCTCCTGAAGAAGTTTGCTAAGCTCCGTCGAGAACCAAGGGTTGTCCGTCCCTTGACTCTAAACTTACGCATAGGAGCATGTTTATTAATAAGTTGCAAAAATCCATCATGAAAGTATTTCCTGGCTATTTCAACATCATCAATAAGCCTAATGCTGTCCCAATTAAAATAGAATAAATCATGTGAAAAACCTTGTAAGGAGAAATGTTTCATATCACGTTTTTCAACGCATCGAGGCCTGGATTTGGGAATTTTTGCATTTCTAACTGCAGCAATCGTACAGTGATCACTCATGTCATTAGCAAACACGCCAAATTCAGAAAATGTATGAGGTGCATTTGTCAATAGCAAATCAATTAGAGTAGATTTCCCTGGGTGTTTTGAATTTGGGCGAGTAGGCGACGCAATTAATTGTGTGAGATTTAATTCACTGCAAAGGCCCTTCATTCAGTCTGAAGCAGGTTTGAACCAGTCCCAGTTCATATCGCCTGCCAGGACCATCTCACTGTACTGGTCTATAGCACCCAACAACAGTGACAGTCATGCCTTTGTACACCTCAACATTTAGGGCCAGAAATTCAAGTTGTTTACTCACAGATATAGACAGAACTACATTGGCAGTGAACTTGCTCTTTACATATATAGCCACGCCCCCAGCCTTACGAGGCCGGTCGGTTCTAAAGACGTTGTATACACTGATAACAATGTCTTTATCTGTGACTGATTTAGATTTCTGAAAGAATTATAATATCTGCATCGGTAGGTTTTGCCCAAATACGTAAGGAATCAATCTTAGGAAGCATACTTCGCATTTTTCAGATGAATAATACCCAACCCAGACCTGTTTTTGAAATCAGCCGGAGTATTGCAGATTTTAGAGTCAATATCAACTGGGCCAGGATTTGGCTGCACATCACCACAAATAATTAACAACATAATGATCAAGCATCTCTGTTTCATGGTTGCACCAGGGCTCACAGCATTTTTAGTATGTAGTGAATTAAAAAACAACATAAGATCATTGTCAGATAAAACAGTGAAGCTTTTCAAAACAGCAAGGCACAGAGAACGGAGAAGGGATTCAGAAGGAACACTACAAAGGGGCTGTAGTTTTTGTAATTTTTGCACAAGTAGCTCTGGCCTGGAGCAAGTCATACTGGGAACAAATGAGGGACCCCACGCCTTCACTAGAGAGGTTTCATCGGAGACATTCATATGCCCATGTCCCCAGAGCAAGACAAGGCTCAGTAGAAGAAGTGTCATGTTCGGCACTGTAGAGTTGCAGCTTAAATAGAAGAGAGATTTGCTAGGCAGAGTGTGCAGGCAGAGAGAAGGCTGGAGAGTTTGGTAGTTCAACGATCAAGCACAGGTGCGGGCAGAAAGGACGTCTCACCAGTCGAAGCCACGTGAAGCAACAATAAGCATTCCATAGTTTACCAGTAAGGCCATGCAGAAAGCCTGTGGAAGACCGTGCGGCAGGAACACACGGGCAGCAGCGACAGCAAGAAGATCAGGCCAAACAGCAGAAGCAGCAGTGAGAGTTCATTGATTCGCCAGATCAGCGCAAGCAGGCAGCGGCAAACAATTCCAGCAAAACTTAGCAGCTGAGATGGTCGGGCTCAGCAAACGTTAGACGTTTGACAAAAAAAACAAAAAAAAAATAATTATATAAAAACAAACAAGTTGCTAGATTTGCAATGTTAATAAATGGAAACTAATAACGGTCTCTGAAGAGTGTTCTCCAGATCACAGGCCCGGCTGGAGGCGGTTAGCGTTGAGCTCCCCGTCGGGTGTCCAGGAACTGGCTCCTGTGTTTGCATGAACTTAAAAGAAAAATAAATAACTGACAGAAGAACACTATAAAGCCACTTTTTTTTCAAGGTAAACTGTTTTTTTGTTTGTTTAAAATTAACTAAATTTAAATAATACATCAATCCTTCTTCTAAAGCGTGTTTTTGTCTTACGCTGATCCACTATGGTTATTAATAAGTGTTTATATTTTAGACCTGTCCAAATCTGTATCGCTTGGGTTGCTGAATATTCGATCCCTTACTTCAAAAGCACTTATTGTTAATGATATGATTACAGACTATAACCTAGATGTGCTGTGTATGACAGAAACCTGGCTAAAACCAGACGATTACATTACTTTAAATGAGTCCACCCCCCAGGATTACTGTTGTAAACATGAGCCTCGTCTGAAAGGCAAAGGGGGAGGTGTTGCTGTCATCTATAGTCATATCTTCAGAATTGCTGAGAAGTCTTGTATCAAATATAATTATTTTGAAGTAATGGTGCTTAATGTAACAATATATAGTGTAAGTGATAAATCACGTTCGTGAGGTCCGAATAATTAGGAACAAACCTCCTATAATATCCCACCAGCCCAGGAACTGCCTCACCTCCTTTTTGGTCTTTGGTCTCGGTCAGGTTAATGTCTTGTCTTGTCAATTTGGGGACGCCCCTGTCCGTGACCCAAGTGGAAGCCCAGATAACGGACCTCTACGTGCCCAATCGCACACTTCTTCGGGTTGGCCGTTAGAGTTGGCCACTGTCTGCGATCTCAGGACGGCACGCAAATGCCCCATATGACGCTGCCAGTCGTTGCTATAGATGATAATGTCATCCAAGTAGGCAGCGGCATATGCAGCACGTGGCCGCAGAATTTTATTCATGAGACGCTGGAAAGTGGCCGGTGCCCGAACAACCCGAAAGGAAGGGTAACAAATTGGTGTAATCCAAACGGCATCGTAAAGGCTGTTTTTCTTTGGATAAAGGCATTAAGGGGATCTGCCAATATCCCTTTGTTAAATCCAGTGTAAAATAAAATGAGCTGTACCCAGCCGATCAAACAATTCGCCAACCCTCGGCATTGGATATGCATCAAATTTCAACACAGCATTCACCTTGCGATAATCAACACAGAACCAGACTGAGCCCAATCACTGTAGGATTTCTCTATCACTCCTATATATAGCATAGCCTCTAATGCAGCCTGAACCACTTTCTTTTTATGTTCAGGTAACCTATATGGCCGGCTGCAAACTACTACACCCCAACCCCATAGAGAAGCTCGAAGGGGGAAAACCCTGTGGAGGCTTGCGGGACCTCGCGTACAGCAAACAACAGGGGTTCCAACCATGTCTTTAATGTCTGTTTGTGGGTGATAGACGCTGGTGCGAATCGACTTCATGCCCAATAATTCATACATTTTGTGTAGCATACGTGACATAAATGCCGTGCCCTGTTCAGTGAGATCATCTCTTTCGGGATCTCCACTCTGGAGATTAAACGAAACAATGCAAACACAACACCTTTTGCAGAAATGCTGCGGAGAGAAACTGCTTCAGGGTATTGTGTTGCATAATCCACCAGGACCAATGCAAAACGATTCCCTCGTGCAGATCGCTCTAATGGTCCGATGAGGTCCATACCAATTCTCTTGAAGGGGACCTGCATGAGAGGAAGACAATGGTGCTTTTGAAGCGGCCGGTGGATTCACCAGCTGACATTCACGACAGGACGCGAACCATCGGCGCACATTCTCGTGAATGCCCGGCCCAAAAAATCGGATCATTTGGCAATTTATTCTCACGGCTTGTCTCAAATATCCTGCCATCCGATTACAGTGAGCCGCTTGGAAAAGTATTTCCCGACGGCTTTTTGGAACTAATAACTGGGTTGTATCTTGCTTGGTCTGAGTGTCTTGGGTCACTCGATAATACCGATAAGAAAGCGGTTGACCTGGGGGAAGAAACTGTCCGTCGATAGAACGGACCTGGGCAAAAGCATTTTTTAAAGGGGTGGTTGATTGCGATTTCACTTTTTTCATTTTAAATAGTGTGTAATGTTGCTGTTTGTGCATGAACAGTATCTGCAAAGTTGCTGCGCTGAAAGTTCGAAGTAAGCAGAGATATTGTCTTTTAAAAATCAGGAAGTTTAATGCCTACAAAAACGACTCGAATGGGACTACAACAAGATACTTCCCGGGTTTTAGACGTAACTAACCCATAAATTTACATCAACCCTCCCTCCGGAAAATGCAAAAAAGGGGTCATGGCCATATTTCTGCGGCTTTGTCGAGGAGGAAGAGTTATAGTGGAGAGCCGTAGCCATGCCGTCGAATGTGTGTTATTTTCACCCAGCTGTCAGGTCTTCTGTGTTCGGGCTTCCCACGGACGCTGTAGTTCGTCAACAATAGCTAAAATTTATGTTTGATTATGTTCCTGAAAAATACAATCATAATTTAGCTCTCTGTGCTGCGCATTTTACGGAAGACAGCTTCCAGAATCTCCACGAATTCAATGCCGGATTCAACAAGAAACTGTTACTAAAACATGAAGCAGTTCCAACTTTAAAACCAGAGGCAGCAGTTGTTGGGCCACAACCTGCAAGTAAGACTTAATAATTTTAAATGTATTTGCATGTATAATTTCAGGTGTTTAATGGCGGATTGGCAGACCAACATAAATGGTGCATTCCCGCCACCTACTGATCTGGAGTGTGGAGTATACTTGGCTTTGGAAGAAATGCTGGCTCAAACTGATACGGCAGTATCGACACCATTATTTACATTTATTTACCATTATTTACGGAGCACATGCAACTTTCGCCCGTTAAGGTAATGGGCGTGAAGTTTCCAGACAACGTGCACTACACAGTTTAGCCAATTACAACACACCGGCCCAACTAACCAATCTGAGCCCATTGCCTGTTTCTGAGGGAGTGGTTTCATAGAATCAGGAAGTCAACCGGTCGTTCAAATGACAGAGGAGAAAGCGGCTTACAATAAAGGTGAAATTTATGAAAAATAAGACTTAAAAAAAAAAAAAACCCACAGAGACATGTTATATTGCACCCAATAAACACAATCATGCAAAGAAAAAAAAGCAGTAAACCACCCCTTTAATGTCTCATCCTGGTACTGTTCCAGAGGAAAGTCATCGCGCTCTGTGAGGTTCAGCCTCTCAAAAGCGCTCTGTTCCTATGGGTCAGTACCCAGTGGTCCCAGTACAGCTTCTCCCACCTGGGCAACCGCTCCTTTTAGTCAATAAATGACTAAAGGCAGGCCAATTTGTTCCCAAAATTAGCGGATGTCTGAGGTGCGGGCTGACCGCCACCTCCACACTATGCTTTTGTCCCCTAAATTGAATGACAGCGGAAATTAACGGATAATTCACCACATCCCAGTGCACACACCGTACCTTAACCAGGCGGCTCTTACCCAATGCCGAGGACTGTATCAGGCTTTGATGAATCAAGGTTTGGTTACATCCTGAATCCACCAAAGCCAGATAGGAACCCCCCTCAATATTCACAGGTATTTGGTACAACCCAGGTTGATTGGGGGCAGCCTGTGGTGCGTCTGGAACCCGGATCAGTGTCCCCACCTCCATGACCGGACACCGATCTACGAAGTGGCCCGGGTCGCCGCAACGCCAACAGGCCGACCCAGACTTCTGTGCTGCTCTGGTGCCAGGAAGTGGGTCAAGGCATTGGGCTGGAGAGAGAGAGGGAATGGGGACAGAGGACGGATGAGCGCTGGCCAGTCCAGACCCTCTCAGCAGGGCTCGGGGTCAAGTCAAGTCAAGTTTTATTTATAGAGCAAGTTTAACACAACCGTAGTTGATCCAAAGTGCTTTACAGTACCATAAAATAAATCAATAAAATCAAAATAAAATAAAGAGAAAAGTAGTAGAAAAAAAGGAGATAAAAATCAAGTATAAAAATCATTCAGTGTATATACATACATGCATAACATAGAACACAGACTAATTTAAAATACATACACAACATTACTCGAATGCAAGAGAGTAAAAATAGGTCTTTAAGCTGGATTTAAAAGCAACCAGAGATGGAGATGTCCTGATGTCTAAAGGTAAATTGTTCCAGAGCGTTGGGGCAACTACAGAGAAAGCTTGACCTTTTGACTTACACGAGAGCGAGGGACAGATACAAGTGACTGATCACAAGATCTTAGTGACCTAGATGCTGTGTATGGCCTAATAAGATCACAAATATAATCTGGGGCTGAACTATGTAGAGCCTTGTAAGCAAAAAGAAGCATCTTAAAGTCAACTCCAAATTTTATTGGTAGCCACTGCATCGAGGCAAGAACAGGGGAGATATGATCTCTTTTCTTAGTTCCTGTTAACAATCTGGCTGCTGAATTTTGAACCATCTGTAACCGAGACAGTGTAGTTTGACGTAGGCCAACGTACAGAGAATTACAGTAGTCCAATCGAGAGGAAATCAGTGCATGATGTAGATCGGAGTTGAGAAAAGCTACTCTTTACAACTGCATTTACATGCTTGTCAGATTGGAGAAGAGGATCAAAATAGACTCCAAGATTTTTTGCATGATTGTGTAGGTTGTTACTTAAGGGACCTAGCTGTGTTCCCGTCATCACGTCCGAGAGGGACCCGTTTCTCCACCGGGCTGGCCCACGAGACTGGAAAGTCATCCACCCAGCTCCGGAACAGCTCGCGGTCCTCCTGCTGGGCTTGGACGAGGGCTTGGAAGCGTCTCTCCTGATCATCCCTCATGTCCAGCAGCACCTTGTGTTGTTCTTGATGGAAGCCCGCGAGCGAATGGATTGCCTCTGCAAATGGCAAACCTGACGGAGTATCCATGGCGGCGGTCTTCTTCCTCCTGGGTTTCGGCACCAGTGTGGTAAAGTTCAGAGTAGGGCAAGGAAGAAGACAGGGGTCGGCTTACTGGGACTTACTGGTCCTCCGGCTCTCTCTCTCGTTGCAGACCACGCTAAACCACGCCCCCCTTGCCACACTCTCTTCTGTCACTGATGGAGTTTTGGCTCCTCGCCACTGTCGCCTTCGGCTGCTTAGTTGGGGACACTTAATATTCAAAAATATTATTGATCTCCTGCATTGACACCATTATATGAGAACTGAACTGAGCTGGACGATGACATCACGGTTTACTCCAGAACGGCTATATATATAAATCAACTAAATGAATAACTTTTTTACAACAAAAATGAACCATCACTGATCTTACTTAAGCTGGACTATGACGCTCTTTTCTTCTATATCTGCTGTACAGCAGACACAAACTTTGTTGCATTATTTTCCTGTTATCACTGTAAAGCTGCTTTGAAACAATCTGTATCGTAAAAACTAAAAGCGCTATGTAAATAAAGGTGACTTGACTTGATTTGATGGTTGTGGTTTGCTATTGGCTGATCTCATGTGAGTGACAGGTTGTCCCGACCTCGTCATCAGAGAAGAGATGCTGCAAGTTATTCTGATTCAAGATTACCTGGAACATGAATTTAACACAATAATGATGTGCACGATAAACCATTTACAATAAACTGTAATATTCCATTAAAAAAAACAAGAATTTGATTTCATGGTGTTTTGGTTGGTGAGCAGCGGAAGCTCTGTAAGCTCCGCCCTCTCTAATGTTGATTTCACTTCTCCTTGTTCTCTGGAGACCAGTGTTCGTTTCACTGAGGATCATCTCATCATCTCATCTGGACTGGGATCATGGCATACCAATTCAAACTGGCTGAGAAACTTATTATTCTCAATGAACGAGGTCAAGGAATTCTAGTCAGGATGAACCACATTAAAAAGGTGAGAGGAAAATAGCAATATTCACAAACCTGTGAGAAAGGTGAATACAGGCAGGGCTGAATTTTGTTTGTGTGAACTTGCAGTGAATTGATGTGATAGATTCACATCAGATTGACCTGAATGAGCTGCTTTGCTTGTTGAATTGTTTGTAGAACCAAACGATGCTCAAATCTCACGTTTTTTAATCGTCCAGGTTTGGGTCTGTTTTTATCATTCAGATGGGATTTAAAAGTTGTTTTTATTCATTTTATTCAGAGGGCTTTTAAAAGTATATTTATTGTATTTTGACATGTTTTCAAAAGAAAGTATGTTCCGTCTCAGTTTTGTAGAGAAAGAGGAAGTGCACACAGGAAGTAAAGAGGACTTGTCAGGCCTCTCTGTAAACCACATCTCTCTCACACAGTGCATTTCCTGTCTGTCGCAGAAAGCAGTTACAAATGTTACTGTCAAAACTAATGCCAAGCTTTAGTGCATATAAATAAATGAATAAATCCTCTGAACGACTCCTCTTAGTACCGTTGCCTCCTCAGTGGGTCAGGCTGTAAAGGTCAAAGGTTAATCAGAGCTCTAGGTGAGGTGAAAAACAATATTTATCTCTGCTTGACATCCACAGTAAAATGTGTACTTCAGATGCTTCAGAAAGTCTGACAGAAAGGCTTGAAAGAGACTTGAAATATTTGATTTATGTTAAATCCATCCAATTGTTTATTCTTCATGACTACAATTTGTATGCCATTCACGGGTTTATCTCCCCCAAAAGTGAAAACATTGAGCATCCCAGATAGAAATCAAAACATTGAGAGCATCCACTCAGATCCTTCAATATCTTAGCTCAACCTATAGCGAGAGTTTGGGGAGTGGCTACTGTAGCAGACTGAGAGTATGGGGAGTGGCTACTGTAGCAGACTGAGAGTTTAGGGAGTGGCTACTGAGCAGGGTGAGAGTTTGGGGAGTGGCTATTGTAGTAGAGGGAGAGTTTGGGGAGTGGCTACTGTAGCAGGCTAAGAGTTTAGGGAGTGGCTACTGTAGCAGGGTGAGAGTTTGGGGAGTGGCTACTGTAGCAGACTGAGAGTTTAGGGAGTGGCTACTGTAACAGGGTGAGAGTTTGGGGAGTGGCTACTGTAGTAGAGGGAGAGTTTGGGGAGTGGCTACTGTAGCAGGCTAAGAGTTTGGGGTGTGGCTACTGTAGCAGACTGAGAGTATGGGGAGTGGCTACTGTAGCAGGCTGAGAGTTTAGGGAGTGGCTACTGTAGCAGGCTAAGAGTTTGGGGTGTGGCTACTGTAGCAGGCTGAGAGTTTGGGGAGTGGCTACTGTAGTAGAGGGAGAGTTTGGGGAGTGGCTACTGTAGCAGGCTGAGAGTTTGGGGGAGTGGCTACTGTAGTAGAGGGAGAGTTTGGGGAGTGGCTACTGTAGCAGACTGAGAGTTTGGGGAGTGGCTACTGTAGCAGACTGAGAGTTTGGGGAGTGCCTACTGTAGCAGAGGGAGAGTTTGGGGAGTGGCTACTGTAGTAGAGGGAGAGTTTGGGGAGTGGCTACTGTAGTAGAGGGAGAGTTTGGGGAGTGGCTACTGTAGCAGGCTGAGAGTTTGGGGAGTGGCTACTGTAGCAGACTGAGAGTTTGGGGAGTGGCTACTGTAGCAGGCTGAGAGTTTGGGGGAGTGGCTAAAGTAGTAGAGGGAGAGTTTGGGGAGTGGCTACTGTAGCAGACTGAGAGTTTGGGGAGTGGCTACTGTAGTAGAGGGAGAGTTTGGGGAGTGGCTACTGTAGTAGAGGGAGAGTTTGGGGAGTGGCTACTGTAGTAGAGGGAGAGTTTGGGGAGTGGCTACTGTAGTTTAGGGAGAGTTTGGGGAGTGGCTACTGTAGCAGGCTGAGAGTTTGGGGAGTGGCTACTGTAGTAGAGGGAGAGTTTGGGGAGTGGCTACTGTAGTAGAGGGAGAGTTTGGGGAGTGGCTACTGTAGCAGGCTGAGAGTTTGGGGAGTGGCTACTGTAGCAGACTGAGAGTTTGGGGAGTGCCTACTGTAGCAGACTGAGAGTTTGGGGAGTGGCTACTGTAGCAGACTGAGAGTTTGGGGAGTGGCTACTGTAGCAGGCTGAGAGTTTGGGGAGTGGCTATTGTAGCAGACTGAGAGTTTGGGGAGTGGCTACTGTAGCAGGCTGAGAGTTTGGGGAGTGGCTACTGTAGCATACTGAGAGTTTGGGGAGTGGCTATTGTAGCAGACTGAGAGTTTGGGGAGTGGCTACTGTAGCAGACTGAGAGTTTGGGGAGTGCCTACTGTAGCAGACTGAGAGTTTGGGGAGTGGCTACTGTAGTAGAGGGAGAGTTTGGGGAGTGGCTACTGTAGCAGACTGAGAGTTTGGGGAGTGGCTACTGTAGCAGACTGAGAGTTTGGGGAGTGGCTACTGTAGCAAGCTGAGAGTTTGGGGTGTGGCTACTGTAGCAGGCTGAGAGTTTGGGGAGTGGCTACTGTAGCAGACTGAGAGTTTGGGGATTGGCTACTGTAGCAGGCTGAGAGTTTGAGGTGTGGCTACTGTAGCAGGCTGAGAGTTTGGGGAGTGGCTACTGTAGCAGGCTGAGAGTTTGGGGAGTGGCTACTGTAGCAGACTGAGAGTTTGGGGAGTGGCTACTGTAGCAGAATGAGAGTTTGGGGCGTGGCTACTGTAGCAGACTGAGAGTTTGGGGCGTGGCTACTGTAGCAGGCTGAGAGTTTGGGGTGTGGCTACTGTAGCAGGCTGAGAGTTTGGGGAGTGGCTACTGTAGCAGACTGAGAGTTTGGGGATTGGCTACTGTAGCAGGCTGAGAGTTTGAGGTGTGGCTACTGTAGCAGGCTGAGAGTTTTGGGAGTGGATACTGTAGCATACTGAGAGTTTGGGGAGTGGCTACTGTAGCAGACTGAGAGTTTGGGGTGTGGCTACTGTAGCAGACTGAGAGTTTGGGGAGTGCCTACTGTAGCAGACTGAGAGTTTGGGGAGTGCCTACTGTAGCAGACTGAGAGTTTGGGGTGTGGCTACTGTAGCAGACTGAGAGTTTGAGGTGTGGCTACTGTAGCAGGCTGAGAGTTTTGGGAGTGGCTACTGTAGCAGACTGAGAGTTTGGGGAGTGCCTACTGTAGCAGACTGAGAGTTTGGGGTGTGGCTACTGTAGCAGACTGAGAGTTTGAGGTGTGGCTACTGTAGCAGACTGAGAGTTTGGGGTGTGGCTACTGTAGCAGGCTGAGAGTTTAGGGAGTGGGTACTGTAGCAGACTGAGAGTTTGGGGTGTCGCTACTGTAGCAGGCTGAGAGTTTGAGGTGTGGCCACTGTAGCAGGCTCAGAGTTTGAGGTGTGGCCACTGTAGTAGACTGAGAGTTTGGGGAGTGGCTACTGTAGCAGACATAGAGTTTGAGGTGTGGCTACTGTAGCAGGCTGAGAGTTTAGGGAGTGGCTACTGTAGCAGACTGAGAGTTTGAGGTGTGGCTACTGTAGCAGGCTGAGAGTTTGGGGAATGGCTACTGTAGCAGACTGAGAGTTTGGGGATTGGCTACTGTAGCAGGCTGAGAGTTTGGGGAGTGGCTACTGTAGCAGACTGAGAGTTTGGGGATTGGCTACTGTAGCAGGCTGAGAGTTTGGGGAGTGGCTACTGTAGCAGACTGAGAGTTTGAGGTGTGGCTACTGTAGCAGGCTGAGAGTTTGGGGTGTGGCTACTGTAGCAGGCTAAGAGTTTGCGGAGTGGCTACTCTAGCAGGCTGAGAGTTTGGGGAGTGGCTACTGTAGCAGTCTAAGAGTTTGGGGTGTGGCTACTGTAGCAGGCTGAGAGTTTGAGGAGTGGCTACTGTAGCAGTCTAAGAGTTTGGGGAGTGGCTACTGTAACAGTCTAAGAGTTTGGGGAGTGGCTACTGTAGCAGTCTAAGAGTTTGGGGAGTGGCTACTGTAGCAGGCTGAGAGTTTGGGGAGTGGCTACTGTAGCAGGCTGAGAGTTTGGGGAGTGGCTACTGTAGCAGTCTAAGAGTTTGGGGAGTGGCTACTGTAGCAGACTGAGAGTTTGGGGAGTGGCTACTGTAGCAGTCTAAGAGTTTGGGGAGTGGCTACTGTAGCAGGCTAAGAGTTTGGGGAGTGGCTACTGTAGCAGGCTAAGAGTTTGGGGAGTGCCTGCTGTAGCAGGCTGAGAGTTTGGGGTGTGGCTACTGTAGCAGGCTAAGAGTTTGGGGAGTGGCTACTGTAGCAGACTGAGAGTTTGAGGTGTGGCTACTGTAGCAGGCTGAGAGTTTGAGGTGTGGCTACTGTAGCAGGCTGAGAGTTTGGGGAGTGGCTACTGTAGCAGACTGAGAGTTTGAGGTGTGGCTACTGTAGCAGGCTGAGAGTTTGGGGAGTGGCTACTGTAGCAGACTGAGAGTTTGGGGATTGGCTACTGTAGCAGGCTGAGAGTTTGGGGACTGGCTACTGTAGCAGACTGAGAGTTTGAGGTGTGGCTACTGTAGCAGGCTGAGAGTTTGGGGAGTGGCTACTGTAGCAGACTGAGAGTTTGAGTTGTGGCTACTGTAGCAGGCTGAGAGTTTGGGGAGTGGCTACTGTAGCAGACTGAGAGTTTGGGGATTGGCTACTGTAGCAGGCTGAGAGTTTCGGGAGTGGCTACTGTAGCAGACTGAGAGTTTGAGGTGTGGCTACTGTAGCAGGCTGAGAGTTTGGGGTGTGGCTACTGTAGCAGGCTAAGAGTTTGCGGAGTGGCTACTGTAGCAGGCTGAGAGTTTGGGGAGTGGCTACTGTAGCAGTCTAAGAGTTTGGGGTGTGGCTACTGTAGCAGGCTGAGAGTTTGGGGAGTGGCTACTGTAGCAGTCTAAGAGTTTGGGGAGTGGCTACTGTAGCAGACTGAGAGTTTGGGGAGTGGCTACTGTAGCAGACTGAGAGTTTGGGGAGTGGCTACTGTAGCAAGCTGAGAGTTTGGGGTGTGGCTACTGTAGCAGGCTGAGAGTTTGGGGAGTGGCTACTGTAGCAGACTGAGAGTTTGGGGATTGGCTACTGTAGCAGGCTGAGAGTTTGAGGTGTGGCTACTGTAGCAGGCTGAGAGTTTGGGGAGTGGCTACTGTAGCAGGCTGAGAGTTTGGGGAGTGGCTACTGTAGCAGACTGAGAGTTTGGGGAGTGGCTACTGTAGCAGAATGAGAGTTTGGGGCGTGGCTACTGTAGCAGACTGAGAGTTTGGGGCGTGGCTACTGTAGCAGGCTGAGAGTTTGGGGTGTGGCTACTGTAGCAGGCTGAGAGTTTGGGGAGTGGCTACTGTAGCAGACTGAGAGTTTGGGGATTGGCTACTGTAGCAGGCTGAGAGTTTGAGGTGTGGCTACTGTAGCAGGCTGAGAGTTTTGGGAGTGGATACTGTAGCATACTGAGAGTTTGGGGAGTGGCTACTGTAGCAGACTGAGAGTTTGGGGTGTGGCTACTGTAGCAGACTGAGAGTTTGGGGAGTGCCTACTGTAGCAGACTGAGAGTTTGGGGAGTGCCTACTGTAGCAGACTGAGAGTTTGGGGTGTGGCTACTGTAGCAGACTGAGAGTTTGAGGTGTGGCTACTGTAGCAGGCTGAGAGTTTTGGGAGTGGCTACTGTAGCAGACTGAGAGTTTGGGGAGTGCCTTCTGTAGCAGACTGAGAGTTTGGGGTGTGGCTACTGTAGCAGACTGAGAGTTTGAGGTGTGGCTACTGTAGCAGACTGAGAGTTTGGGGTGTGGCTACTGTAGCAGGCTGAGAGTTTAGGGAGTGGGTACTGTAGCAGACTGAGAGTTTGGGGTGTCGCTACTGTAGCAGGCTGAGAGTTTGAGGTGTGGCCACTGTAGCAGGCTCAGAGTTTGAGGTGTGGCCACTGTAGTAGACTGAGAGTTTGGGGAGTGGCTACTGTAGCAGACATAGAGTTTGAGGTGTGGCTACTGTAGCAGGCTGAGAGTTTAGGGAGTGGCTACTGTAGCAGACTGAGAGTTTGAGGTGTGGCTACTGTAGCAGGCTGAGAGTTTGGGGAATGGCTACTGTAGCAGACTGAGAGTTTGGGGATTGGCTACTGTAGCAGGCTGAGAGTTTGGGGAGTGGCTACTGTAGCAGACTGAGAGTTTGGGGATTGGCTACTGTAGCAGGCTGAGAGTTTGGGGAGTGGCTACTGTAGCAGACTGAGAGTTTGAGGTGTGGCTACTGTAGCAGGCTGAGAGTTTGGGGTGTGGCTACTGTAGCAGGCTAAGAGTTTGCGGAGTGGCTACTCTAGCAGGCTGAGAGTTTGGGGAGTGGCTACTGTAGCAGTCTAAGAGTTTGGGGTGTGGCTACTGTAGCAGGCTGAGAGTTTGAGGAGTGGCTACTGTAGCAGTCTAAGAGTTTGGGGAGTGGCTACTGTAACAGTCTAAGAGTTTGGGGAGTGGCTACTGTAGCAGTCTAAGAGTTTGGGGAGTGGCTACTGTAGCAGGCTGAGAGTTTGGGGAGTGGCTACTGTAGCAGGCTGAGAGTTTGGGGAGTGGCTACTGTAGCAGTCTAAGAGTTTGGGGAGTGGCTACTGTAGCAGACTGAGAGTTTGGGGAGTGGCTACTGTAGCAGTCTAAGAGTTTGGGGAGTGGCTACTGTAGCAGGCTAAGAGTTTGGGGAGTGGCTACTGTAGCAGGCTAAGAGTTTGGGGAGTGCCTGCTGTAGCAGGCTGAGAGTTTGGGGTGTGGCTACTGTAGCAGGCTAAGAGTTTGGGGAGTGGCTACTGTAGCAGACTGAGAGTTTGAGGTGTGGCTACTGTAGCAGGCTGAGAGTTTGAGGTGTGGCTACTGTAGCAGGCTGAGAGTTTGGGGAGTGGCTACTGTAGCAGACTGAGAGTTTGAGGTGTGGCTACTGTAGCAGGCTGAGAGTTTGGGGAGTGGCTACTGTAGCAGACTGAGAGTTTGGGGATTGGCTACTGTAGCAGGCTGAGAGTTTGGGGAGTGGCTACTGTAGCAGGCTGAGAGTTTGAGGTGTGGCTACTGTAGCAGGCTGAGAGTTTGGGGAGTGGCTACTGTAGCAGACTGAGAGTTTGAGTTGTGGCTACTGTAGCAGGCTGAGAGTTTGGGGAGTGGCTACTGTAGCAGACTGAGAGTTTGGGGATTGGCTACTGTAGCAGGCTGAGAGTTTCGGGAGTGGCTACTGTAGCAGACTGAGAGTTTGAGGTGTGGCTACTGTAGCAGGCTGAGAGTTTGGGGTGTGGCTACTGTAGCAGGCTAAGAGTTTGCGGAGTGGCTACTGTAGCAGGCTGAGAGTTTGGGGAGTGGCTACTGTAGCAGTCTAAGAGTTTGGGGTGTGGCTACTGTAGCAGGCTGAGAGTTTGGGGAGTGGCTACTGTAGCAGTCTAAGAGTTTGGGGAGTGGCTACTGTAGCAGTCTAAGAGTTTGGGGAGTGGCTACTGTAGCAGTCTAAGAGTTTGGGGAGTGGCTACTGTAGCAGGCTGAGAGTTTGGGGAGTGGCTACTGTAGCAGGCTGAGAGTTTGGGGAGTGGCTACTGTAGCAGTCTAAGAGTTTGGGGAGTGGCTACTGTAGCAGACTGAGAGTTTGGGGAGTGGCTACTGTAGCAGTCTAAGAGTTTGGGGAGTGGCTACTGTAGCAGGCTAAGAGTTTGGGGAGTGGCTACTGTTGCAGGCTAAGAGTTTGGGGAGTGCCTGCTGTAGCAGTCTAAGAGTTTGGGGAGTGGCTACTGTAGCAGGCTAAGAGTTTGGGGAGTGGCTACTGTAGCAGGCTAAGAGTTTGGGGAGTGGCTACTGTAGCAGGCTAAGAGTTTGGGGAGTGGCTACTGTAGTAGGCTAAGAGTTTGGGGAGTGGCTACTGTAGCAGGCTGAGAGTTTGGGGTGTGGCTACTGTAGCAGGCTAAAAGTTTGGGGAGTGGCTACTGTAGCAGGCTGAGAGTGTAAATCTGTTTAATGTGATTTTGGATTCTGTATTTTGGCTAATGTATATATTTTTCCAGGTATGCACAGACCCAAAGCGAAGACCATCATTCTTTACTGATAAAAGCATGGAGTCCGCCACCAAATACATCAACAGAAAATTCCCCAACATTGACTTCAGGGGTGGCAGTGTGAGTATTGACAGACAACAGCTGTGATTCATTGCTCAAATGTTAACTTATTATTTGGTTACACTATTTTGATAGTCTTTATACATTCATGATACTTTATACATTCAACTAGCTACAGTATAAGTAACTTTGTCAACTAACTCTCATTTGAGTATTAGTAGAGTATTAGTCAGGTTCGGGTTAGAATAAGTTGACATGTAGTTATAAAGTTACTGATAGTCAGTATAATGTCTGTTGAGGAGCATCACAACAAAGAGTTAGCAGATATTAAACAGACAGTCTGCTTATACTCTAATGAGAGTTATTTGGCATGTAGTTGCTATAACTTAGAGTTAGTAGAATGTCTAAAGTGGACTATTGAAGTAAAGTGTTACTTATTTTCTTCCTCCATCACACCGTGTTTCTGCAGCAACATCTGAACAGCATACACAAGCAGAAGTCGGTCGTTCTGGAGGGCCTGCACAGTTTCTACGAGTCCTTCATCGACATCATGGAGTTCAGGGTAAGAGTGTCAGCTGATCTCTGTCAAGGTCATCTAGTGTTCATCTTGGTCATATTACTGGCTGGGCAGCAATTTTACACTGTAATCAACTCTTGTATGTGGTTCCATTATTGCACCGGCTTTTAAAAAATTTTACTTACTCCCAAAAATTGAGATAACTTTTTGATTTAGTTACTTTAAATACATTGGACACATCAACTGGATAAACACAGTCAAATAAGTTTAGTTTTTTCACTTACAAAAAATAACTTCTCAGTTTAAACAAAAACAAAAAACACCTGCAAGTTCTGGAAGAGATCGAGCCTCAGCCAGTGGAGAAAAAGTAACATAACTCATTACTTTCCATAAAAAGTAACATTAATTTTAAAAGTAACTTTCCCCAACACTGGTGCAAACCACTAGATAGACACTAAAGATAAGTACCAACGACCAAATGTCTTCTAAATTAGTAAATGTGTATGGAGTCATCATTTTTATGAAATATTGGAATATGACAAACATCAAATAAGTGTTGGAATCACGAGTCATTCAGTAATTCTTTCAGTAGTATTTTGTAATACAACTGATGATGTTCTCTTATTCCTGTTTTAGTGTCAGTATTTTTAATTAATGTATACATGTTTTGTCTTTAGGATCATGTTTATGAGTTGCTCAACACAATAGATGCCTGCCAGTGCTTCTTTGACATCGTAAGTATGACTCTTGAAGAGAGTATAGAATTCATGGCAGATATTCATCTGTTTTATATTCATCTGTGCTCATAAATGCTTTCAGACCATAAATACTGACTTCACCAAGAACTACCTGGATCTCATCGTCAACTACGCCTCAGTCATTTTCATGTTGTCCCGCATCGATGACAAGAAGCTGATTGTGGGAATGTACAACAGTGCATATGAGCTGTCCAATGGAAGCAGGTAACATGATCATGTGACCACACGTTTAGACATCTGAAATCACATACTTCCCTACTATGTAGGAGGCAAAAACAGTATGTGACAAAACAAGTATGTCTGAATTCACAGTACTCATAGAAGAGTAGGAAAAAGTGTGCATATGATTGACACTACTATCCCATGAGGCCACGGGAGAGGATTTATGAACCAGCAACTGACACTGGTAAATCACATGATAATGACAGCATGGCGAATGTAGTACGTAGTAAGATTACATTCATACGTAATGACTTACTCAAGTAATGCCTACTCAAGAGAGTATGTAACATAATAACGATCATAGTCTGTGTTATGGACTTTAAATTTATATTTCATTGTTTCTCTGTGTTCTGTTCCTGCTTCCTTTGTTCCCCATTTTCTTCTTTTCCATTTCCTAGGTTGCTGAATATGCCCTTGTTTGTTGCTATGGTTACTGATTGCTTTGTGCACCTGTTTCTTGTTCATTTTGATTTCCTCTGTGTGTTTAAGCCCTCAGTATAGTTCTCTTCATGCTCCAGTATTATCTTTACAGTGTTTTACAGTACATCAGTTGTGATCCTCTACTCCTGCTTTTATGCAGTTACATACACCAACACACATTATTCCTAAGAATTTTACAGTTTGGTGAATTGGTGGCAAACTTGTATGTTTTTATATAAAATTGCAATATTTACGAATTCTCATGAGATCGGGTTGAATGAATTGCACATAATGTAAAAATGTATGTACAATTAGACATGATTTTCATATACACTCACCTAAAGGATTATTAGGAACACCTGTTTAATTTCTCATTAATGCAATTATCTAATCAACCAATCACATGGCAGTTGCTTCAATGCATTTAGGGGTGTGGTCCCAGTCAAGACAATCTCCTGAACTCCAACCTGAATGTCAGAATGGGAAAGAAAGGTGATTTAAGCAATTTTGAGCGTAGCATGGTTGTTGGTGCAAGACGGGCCGGTCTGAGTATTTCACAATCTGCTCAGTTACTGGGATTTTCACGCACAACCATTTCTAGGGTTTACAAAGAATGGTGTGAAAAGGGAAAAACGTCCAGTATGCGGCAGTCCTGTGGGCGAAAATGCCTTGTTGATGCTAGAGGTCAGAGGAGAATGGGCCGACTGATTCAAGCTGATAGAAGAGCAACTTTGACTGAAATAACCACTCGTTACAACCGAGGTATGCAGCAAAGCATTTGTGAAGCCACAACACACACAACCTTGAGGCGGATGGGCTACAACAGCAGAAGACCCCACCGGGTACCACTCATCTCCACTACAAATAAGAAAAAGAGGCTACAATTTGCAAAAGCTCACCAAAATTGGACAGTTGAAGACTGGAAAAATGTTGCCTGGTCTGATGAGTCTCGATTTCTGTTGAGACATTCAGATGGTAGAGTCAGAATTTGGCGTAAACAGAATGAGAACATGGATCCATCATGCCTTGTTACCACTGTGCAGGCTGGTGGTGGTGGTGTAATGGTGTGGGGGATGTTTTCTTGGCACACTTTAGGCCCCTTAGTGCCAATTGGGCATCGTTTAAATGCCACGGCCTACCTGAGCATTGTTTTTGACCATGTCCATCCCTTTATGGCCACCATGTACCCATCCTCTGATGGCTACTTCCAGCAGGATAGTGCATCATGTCACAAAGCTCGAATCATTTCAAATTGGTTTCTTGAACATGACAATGAGTTCACTGTACTAAAATGGCCCCCACAGTCACCAGATCTCAACCCAATAGAGCATCTTTGGGATGTGGTGGAACGGGAGCTTCGTGCCCTGGATGTGCATCCCACAAATCTCCATCAACTGCAAGATGCTATCCTATCAATATGGGCCAACATTTCTAAAGAATGCTTTCAGCACCTTGTTGAATCAATGCCACATAGAATTAAGGCAGTTCTGAAGGCGAAAGGGGGTCAAACACAGTATTAGTATGGTGTTCCTAATAATCCTTTAGGTGAGTGTACATAATCTTTAAATCTGGTCTGAAATCAGTTTCATTTTGATTTTGTGAATGGCTTTTCTTTCAGATGATGTGATTACAAAACATTTGCCCATTGGATCATTTCCAAAAGTAGTAAATATAGCTTTTCCTGGAGTCTTTATGTATATGTTTATGTCTCTTTATGACTAAAGGACTCTTTATGTCTATTTTTACAGTCATTGTGTATAAACATTAATCCACACACATTTACATTTAAACGACAAATACATTTGACTTGTTTTCAGTGTCTCTTTAGTTATTGATTTTCAAACCAAAGACATTGTTTTGTTTATTTTCACACAGTTTTACTGATCAGATTCATACGCTTGTTTTCGCCGCTTAATAAAAAATAATTGCGAGAAAAAAAGTCAGAATTGCATGTTTATACTTTATAACACGGAATTATATAATGCTCCCGATTGCGTGTTATAAAGTCAGATATTAGAGATATAAACATGGAATTGTGAGAGAAAAAGTCGCAATACCATTTATTTTTTATTCTGTGGCGGGAACAAGCTTCCATAGTTTTCCTCATGAGGATGGATGGCTGCTTTCCACAACTGACAGTGCAAATGCAAAAGGGTTTATGTGTGGGTTATTAAAAAATATATAATAACATGGAGTATGATTACGCAGCGATCCCTCGTACCCTCGCCTTGGCCAGATGTTCCTCGAGTACGATCATCCCTGGAGAAAACTGTCGGAGGAGTTCGGCCCTCACACCAAGGTCAGTCACATTCACTCCCATCACTGCACAGGGACTGGAAACAACAGTTTATTATGGTACAAAATAATATTCCTGATTTGTTATTTTAGTATATTTGAGATACTATTAAGGTTAATAGTAGGATTAATAATCCGTTTTAATTTTAGTATTTTTGTGGCATGTTTTTGTCACTTTTTTCATGTCTAAATAATTTCACATATTTGTTTTAGTTATTTTAGTACATCAAGTTAAACTAAATTAAAATGATGCCTTGTAGGGGTGTAACAATACATTGCAATACAAAAATGCAACAATATGTATCTTGGTTAGTGACAATATATGTATCGTGTATAGTTCACCCAAAATAAAAATTACAGTGTGAGAATTTTTTTTAGGCTTTAAGTTTTAAGTTTTAGTGTCACTACTACATTAAACTATTATATATAATGTTGAATATAATGTATAATAATGCACTGGGGGATATGTATGGCTCCTGATAATGCCAGATGTCTGATGTTACCAGTAAAAGTGTCCTACATTATTTTAAATATATCTAGTCAGTGACAGTGAAAGCATATATTCGTCTAAAATAATTCTGTATTTTCTTCAGAATCATGAATATTGTTATTCTGGTGTCTCTATTGTCCCGTGCTTTGAGTTTCAGCACCAAGTCCAAGACTATTCATTTACACACTCAATGTAACACCAAATTTAGCATTTTAATCAACGAAAAAAAAAAAAAAGAGCTTTTATCATATGTCTTGGAGTACCGCAGTAATATGGTATCGTGAGTTCAGTATCGTGATATGTAGTCAAGTCAAGTCAAGTCAAGTCATCTTCATTTATATAGCGCTTTTAACAATGGATTGTTTCAAAGCAGCTTTACAGAGATAAACATATCATTTAAGGTAGCAGAGATTGGTTTGGCTTTATAGCGGTTCGTGAATAATGTTATTTCCAGCTAAAGTTAACTTTGATTGATTCACCTCCGTCGAAATGATCAGACTTTAAACGCGAACCTGTGATTAACGCTGACGGCGTTCACATGCTCATTCAGAACTGATTCTATAGTTATGTGCTTTTTAAAATATGTGCGCAGGTTTGTAATTCCACACAACCCATGCCCTCATGTATGACATGAGGGTATTGTTACACCCCTAATGCCTTGGCAAATAAGGGTTAAGTTTTACTGCGATTGTTCACTTTACGCATTCTACTAACTGTAAGTAACTTTGCAACTACATGTCAGCTAACTCTCATTAGAGTATTAGTAGACTGTTAGATTGGGGTATAATCTTATTATAGGCGATTCTCGTGTTTGGTGCATACGGCCCAGTTCAGCTTGTTTTTTAACCTGGTGAATCCTGTTTAGAAATAAGTGATTGACTGTCGGATGTATAAGGCGTGTGTGTGTGTGTGTGTGTGTGTGCTGTTGTCAGTCTGTGACGGAGGCTCTTCTCTCGCTACACCTGGTGTATCCGCGGAGGAATCTGACCGCTGACCAGTGTCGAGGCGCTCAGCTCCTGTCTCTGCTGGCCTCACCCGCCGCCATGCTGAGCCCCATCTGCTGCGACACCGTACGTATATACACATCTGTACACATCTGCCCATCATCATCAGCTTCACATCTGTACACATCTGCCCATCATCATCAGCTTCATATCTGTACACATCTGCCCATCATCATCAGCTTCATATCTGTACACATCTGCCCATCATCATCAGCTTCACATCTGTACACATCTGCCCATCATCATCAGCTTCATATCTGTACACATCTGCCCATCATCATCAGCTTCATATCTGTACACATCTGCCCATCATCATCAGCTTCATATCTGTACACATCTGCCCATCATCATCAGCTTCATATCTGTACACATCTGCCCATCATCATCAGCTTCACATCTGTACACATCTCCCCATCATCATCAGCTTCACATCTGTACACATCTGCCCATCATCATCAGTAAACATCAGTAAAATGCATCAGTGTGATTAAAGACTGACACTGAACATTGTTTATAGATGGCTTGTGAGTATCTGTCCATGGAGGTGATGGAGCGCTGGATCCTCAGTGAGTGACATGCTCTTCTCACACTCTCTCAATACCATCTTACACTCTTTTTACAAACACAACTCTTTGTTTGAGGGAGCATTTCTGTCAGTGCTCAGATGACCTTGTGTGTAGTTGTGTTGTGTTCTTCAGTCGGGGGTTGTGTTGATGTGTAGTTGTTGTAAGGACTCATGGGCGGATCTAATTCGTGGGGAATTTGCATACCATAATTAATAATTGGTAATTAATAATTATTCATACATGTTTGGATTAGATCAGTCTTCCATGTTAATAAATCTCCCGATAAGGGATGATATGTCATTTTACCTGCATACCTGCACGTGTATCCCTGCAATTAACCACAAGTTGATTGCAATTAATTACACGGACCACGTCCCACAAAACAGGCAAAATTAATTAGCTCAATTGTCAGGATAATATTTGTGGGGATCCACCATATCATCTTACTTTATAGGATTTCAGGAAACGCAATTCTCTGGCCAGAAGAATTGGGTTTCCCGCCCTATAAACACAACACATACTCTTTAAGGTATATTTAATTTTAGTAAGCTTGTAGCATAAGATCTTTGGCACTTAAGGGACTTGAAACTGAGCAAAGAGACAGTACATCAATCAAATGAATATATAATGAATTTAATAGAGGCATGACTACTTATGTATTTACTACGGTTACACGGGATATATGTATTTACAAACACATCAATGAACAATACAATAGGACATCAATGAACGAGAAATGCGTAAAGTTTGGACAATGGATAACTTACACGCGTGAGCGAGTAAGAGAGAGAGGGGGAGGGGGAGAGAGAGAGAACATTGGCAGAATTCCTCCTAAGACATTCACCTCTCCGATTACAACACGAAACATCATCTTAAAGCTTCTTAGAAGCTCTATAAAGAGATTATACTTGCACAAGTTATGTTATGGTCTCTCGGTGTGTCGAGGCATTCCTGTACGGCCCTGTCTGGCCGCGTGAGCTGAGTCCTTTGGGTGTGAGGAAGCGTCACGTGGGCTGCTTGGCGCGCGTGTTGAACGGAGGTTTAAAGTCTTTGGGGTAACATTACCAAAGGGAAATAGTTCGGCTAAGTTCGTTTCACTTCGTGGAAGTGAACTGAGTCAACTACGGAAAACAAAACTTTGACTAACAAAAAAAGAAATAAAGATCTCTATGGGGAAATCACGCGGAGTTAACGTTACATCTTTGCATGGCTGGTGAAGACGCGCGTGCGTCGCTCGGTCCGGCGCGTCACGCGGTCACGTACGCGTGTTTCTCCTTCAAAGCGAGCGCGCGCTCGTTTAAAGGTCCCTTGTAGATGGATTTGCTGAAGAGATATGTCACGCGGTTTTCTTTTCACTCGTCGATTGGAATTTAACACGGAGACTTATCTAAAACTGAAAAACACAAACGAAACTAGAATCAAATAAAAAGAAAGGCGAAGAGCTCGCCCGGAGGCGAGACGTTACATTATGACACGAGGACAAGAGTAAGAAGAGCGACTTAAGCCTGCGGTTTGTCCTTTTGAAGACCTGACGTTTCCGCCTTCTTTTGGAAGAGGGTCCAATCAGAAGCAGTGCCTTTGGAGGGAGATTTTATGATCCTTTGTGTTATAACCAGGCATTTCAATCTCTAGTTTCATTGGGTGTTTAAGAGAAGAATCTTCACAATTCTTATAATACTAATGTGTCACAAAGTTTAGCAAAATGTAATGTCAATTAACAAATGGGGAACGAAGATTGGAGTTTATCGAGACCAAACTTGCCACAAATGGATTTGGTTAATCCTTAGTTGGCAAAGTTTGAAACATTATCCCATTAGAGTTGTCGAGAAACATAGACCAAACCACAGAAAGGCAACTCATGAAATAGGGAACTTAGATACATTGTTCATACAATTCTCAAGTGGATGTATAATAGCATATATATATGAATACAGGATTCATTTCTCCTCCTTGGTTAGAATTCAGAGAGAGCCACAGTTCTGTGAACATTCCTTTGGGTCGTAAACGCTGTTATCTAAGAACACCAGTGATGTTAGTTTTGGTCTCTTTTCACTCCAAAGATGGAAAACATAGTAAACTATATTTTACTGGATATTACTGTACGTATTCTGATTGATCACACCGAAAGCATTCTGGAGGTGTCCAGGACTATGTGTATAAGTTATGGGAATAGACAGTTATATTTGCATTGCATAATGAAGGTATTTATAATTCACTTTAAGCTATGATAAAATCATAGTCATTCCAATGTGACATGGGCAAATGGACACACATAAAAACACATCGAATATATCTGGTTAAATGTCTTTTAAAAAGAGAAGTTTCCTTCTCTTTTAGAATCACCTTCTTTGGGACATTCCAGTCAGTCATAAAAATGTCTCGTAACTGGACACCACGCTCTGTCCTGAGCGTGGTCTTCACTGGTGGGGGAATGTGTGTGTGTGTGTGTGTTTGGGTTAATTTACATTCAGAGATTTTGGATCTTTAGCAGGATGTATTTAGTTATTCAGATTCACCCTCGCCCAGTCCTTACAGTGTGTTGTTGTGTTCTCCAGTCGGGGTTGTGTTGATGTGTAGTTGTGTTGTTGTGTTCTCCAGTCGGGGTTGTGTTGATGTGTAGTTGTGTTGTTGTGTTCTCCAGTCGGGGTTGTGTTGATGTGTAGTTGTGTTCTCCAGTCGGGGTTGTGTTGATGTGTAGTTGTGTTGTTGTGTTCTCCAGTCGGGGTTGTGTTGATGTGTAGTTGTGTTGTTGTGTTCTCCAGTCGGGGTTGTGTTGATGTGTAGTTGTGTTGTTGTGTTCTCCAGTCGGGGTTGTGTTGATGTGTAGTTGTGTTGTTGTGTTCTCCAGTCGGGGTTGTGTTGATGTGTAGATGTGTTGTTGTGTTCTCCAGTCGGGGTTGTGTTGATGTGTAGTTGTGTTGTTGTGTTCTCCAGTCGGGGTTGTGTTGATGTGTAGTTGTGTTGTTGTGTTCTCCAGTCGGGGTTGTGTTGATGTGTAGTTGTGTTGTTGTGTTCTCCAGTCGGGGTTGTGTTGATGTGTAGTTGTGTTGTTGTGTTCTCCAGTCGGGGTTGTGTTGATGTGTAGTTGTGTTGTTGTGTTCTCCAGTCGGGGTTGTGTTGATGTGTAGTTGTGTTGTTGTGTTCTCCAGTCGGGGTTGTGTTGATGTGTAGTTGTGTTGTTGTGTTCTCCAGTCGGGGTTGTGTTGATGTGTAGTTGTGTTGTTGTGTTCTCCAGTCGGGGTTGTGTTGATGTGTAGTTGTGTTGTTGTGTTCTCCAGTCGGGGTTGTGTTGATGTGTAGATGTGTTGTTGTGTTCTCCAGTCGGGGTTGTGTTGATGTGTAGTTGTGTTGTTGTGTTCTCCAGTCGGGGTTGTGTTGATGTGTAGTTGTGTTGTTGTGTTCTCCAGTCGGGGTTGTGTTGATGTGTAGTTGTGTTGTTGTGTTCTCCAGTCGGGGTTGTGTTGATGTGTAGTTGTGTTGTTGTGTTCTCCAGTCGGGGTTGTGTTGATGTGTAGTTGTGTTGTTGTGTTCTCCAGTCGGGGTTGTGTTGATGTGTAGTTGTGTTGTTGTGTTCTCCAGTCGGGGTTGTGTTGATGTGTAGTTGTGTTGTTGTGTTCTCCAGTCGGGGTTGTGTTGATGTGTAGTTGTGTTCTCCAGTCGGGGTTGTGTTGATGTGTAGTTGTGTTGTTGTGTTCTCCAGTCGGGGTTGTGTTGATGTGTAGATGTGTTGTTGTGTTCTCCAGTCGGGGGATGTGTTGATGTGTAGATGTGTTGTTGTGTTCTCCAGTCGGGGGTTGTGTTGATGTGTAGTTGTGTTGTTGTGTTCTCCAGTCGGGGTTGTGTTGATGTGTAGTTGTGTTGTTGTGTTCTCCAGTCGGGGTTGTGTTGATGTGTAGTTGTGTTGTTGTGTTCTCCAGTCGGGGTTGTGTTGATGTGTAGTTGTGTTGTTGTGTTCTCCAGTCGGGGTTGTGTTTATGTGTAGTTGTGTTGTTGTGTTCTCCAGTCGGGGTTGTGTTGATGTGTAGATGTGTTGTTGTGTTCTCCAGTCGGGGGATGTGTTGATGTGTAGATGTGTTGTTGTGTTCTCCAGTCGGGGGTTGTGTTGATGTGTAGTTGTGTTGTTGTGTTCTCCAGTCGGGGTTGTGTTGATGTGTAGTTGTGTTGTTGTGTTCTCCAGTCGGGGTTGTGTTGATGTGTAGTTGTGTTGTTGTGTTCTCCAGTCGGGGTTGTGTTGATGTGTAGTTGTGTTGTTGTGTTCTCCAGTCGGGGGTTGTGTTGATGTGTAGTTGTGTTGTTGTGTTCTCCAGTCGGGGTTGTGTTGATGTGTAGTTGTGTTGTTGTGTTCTCCTGTCGGGGTTGTGTTGATGTGTAGTTGTGTTGTTGTGTTCTCCAGTCGGGGTTGTGTTGATGTGTAGTTGTGTTGTTGTGTTCTCCAGTCGGGGGTTGTGTTGATGTGTAGTTGTGTTGTTGTGTTCTCCAGTCGGGGTTGTGTTGATGTGTAGATGTGTTGTTGTGTTCTCCAGTCGGGGTTTTGTTGATGTGTAGTTGTGTTGTTGTGTTCTCCAGTCGGGGTTGTGTTGATGTGTAGTTGATGTGTAGTTGTGTTGTTGTGTTCTCCAGTCGGGGATGTGTTGATGTGTAGTTGTGTTGTTGTGTTCTCCAGTCGGGGTTGTGTTGATGTGTAGTTTTGTTGTTGTGTTCTCCAGTCGGGGTTGTGTTGATGTGTAGTTGTGTTGTTGTGTTCTCCAGTCGGGGTTGTGTTGATGTGTAGTTGTGTTGTTGTGTTCTCCAGTCGGGGTTGTGTTGATGTGTAGTTGTGTTGTTGTGTTCTCCAGTCGGGGTTGTGTTGATGTGTAGTTGTGTTGTTGTGTTCTCCAGTCGGGGGTTGTGTTGATGTGTAGTTGTGTTGTTGTGTTCTCCAGTCGGGGTTGTGTTGATGTGTAGTTGTGTTGTTGTGTTCTCCAGTCGGGGTTGTGTTGATGTGTAGTTGTGTTGTTGTGTTCTCCAGTCGGGGTTGTGTTGATGTGTAGTTGTGTTGTTGTGTTCTCCAGTCGGGGTTGTGTTGATGTGTAGTTGTGTTGTTGTGTTCTCCAGTCGGGGTTGTGTTGATGTGTAGTTGTGTTGTTGTGTTCTCCAGTCGAGGTTGTGTTGATGTGTAGTTGTGTTGTTGTGTTCTCCAGTCGGGGTTGTGTTGATGTGTAGTTGTGTTGTTGTGTTCTCCAGTCGGGGTTGTGTTGATGTGTAGTTGTGTTGTTGTGTTCTCCAGTCGGGGGTTGTGTTGATGTGTAGTTGTGTTGTTGTGTTCTCCAGTCGGGGTTGTGTTGATGTGTAGTTGTGTTGTTGTGTTCTCCAGTCGGGGTTGTGTTGATGTGTAGTTGTGTTGTTGTGTTCTCCAGTCGGGGTTGTGTTGATGTGTAGTTGTGTTGTTGTGTTCTCCAGTTGGGGTTGTGTTGATGTGTAGTTGTGTTGTTGTGTTCTCCAGTCGGGGTTGTGTTGATGTGTAGTTGTGTTGTTGTGTTCTCCAGTTGGGGTTGTGTTGATGTGTAGTTGTGTTGTTGTGTTCTCCAGTCGGGGTTGTGTTGATGTGTAGTTGTGTTGTTGTGTTCTCCAGTCGGGGTTGTGTTGATGTGTAGTTGTGTTGTTGTGTTCTCCAGTTGGGGTTGTGTTGATGTGTAGTTGTGTTGTTGTGTTCTCCAGTTGGGGTTGTGTTGATGTGTAGTTGTGTTGTTGTGTTCTCCAGTCGGGGTTGTGTTGATGTGTAGTTGTGTTGTTGTGTTCTCCAGTCGGGGTTGTGTTGATGTGTAGTTGTGTTGTTGTGTTCTCCAGTCGGGGTTGTGTTGATGTGTAGTTGTGTTGTTGTGTTCTCCAGTCGGGGTTGTGTTGATGTGTAGTTGTGTTGTTGTGTTCTCCAGTCGGGGTTGTGTTGATGTGTAGATGTGTTGTTGTGTTCTCCAGTCGGGGTTGTGTTGATGTGTAGTTGTGTTGTTGTGTTCTCCAGTCGGGGTTGTGTTGATGTGTAGTTGTGTTGTTGTGTTCTCCAGTCGGGGTTGTGTTGATGTGTAGTTGTGTTGTTGTGTTCTCCAGTCGGGGTTGTGTTGATGTGTAGTTGTGTTGTTGTGTTCTCCAGTTGGGGTTGTGTTGATGTGTAGTTGTGTTGTTGTGTTCTCCAGTCGGGGTTGTGTTGATGTGTAGTTGTGTTGTTGTGTTCTCCAGTCGGGGTTGTGTTGATGTGTAGTTGTGTTGTTGTGTTCTCCAGTCGGGGTTGTGTTGATGTGTAGTTGTGTTGTTGTGTTCTCCAGTCGGGGTTGTGTTGATGTGTAGTTGTGTTGTTGTGTTCTCCTGTCGGGGTTGTGTTGATGTGTAGATGTGTTGTTGTGTTCTCCAGTCGGGGTTGTGTTGATGTGTAGTTGTGTTGTTGTGTTCTCCAGTCGGGGTTGTGTTGATGTGTAGTTGTGTTGTTGTGTTCTCCAGTCGGGGTTGTGTTGATGTGTAGATGTGTTGTTGTGTTCTCCAGTCGGGGGATGTGTTGATGTGTAGATGTGTTGTTGTGTTCTCCAGTCGGGGGTTGTGTTGATGTGTAGTTGTGTTGTTGTGTTCTCCAGTCGGGGTTGTGTTGATGTGTAGTTGTGTTGTTGTGTTCTCCAGTCGGGGTTGTGTTGATGTGTAGTTGTGTTGTTATGTTCTCCAGTCGGGGTTGTGTTGATGTGTAGTTGTGTTGTGTTCTTCAGTCGGGGGTTGTGTTGATGTGTAGTTGTGTTGTTGTGTTCTCCAGTCGGGGTTGTGTTGATGTGTAGTTGTGTTGTTGTGTTCTCCAGTCGGGGTTGTGTTGATGTGTAGTTGTGTTGTTGTGTTCTCCAGTCGGGGTTGTGTTGATGTGTAGTTGTGTTGTTGTGTTCTCCAGTCGGGGTGGTGTTGATGTGTAGTTGTGTTGTTGTGTTCTCCAGTCGGGGGTTGTGTTGATGTGTAGATGTGTTGTTGTGTTCTCCAGTCGGGGGTTGTGTTGATGTGTAGTTGTGTTGTTGTGTTCTCCAGTCGGGGTTGTGTTGATGTGTAGTTGTGTTGTTGTGTTCTCCAGTCGGGGTTGTGTTGATGTGTAGTTGTGTTGTTGTGTTCTCCAGTCGGGGTTGTGTTGATGTGTAGTTGTGTTGTTGTGTTCTCCAGTTGGGGTTGTGTTGATGTGTAGTTGTGTTGTTGTGTTCTCCAGTTGGGGTTGTGTTGATGTGTAGTTGTGTTGTTGTGTTCTCCAGTCGGGGTTGTGTTGATGTGTAGTTGTGTTGTTGTGTTCTCCAGTCGGGGTTGTGTTGATGTGTAGTTGTGTTGTGTTCTTCAGTCGGGGGTTGTGTTGATGTGTAGTTGTGTTGTTGTGTTCTCCAGTCGGGGTTGTGTTGATGTGTAGTTGTGTTGTTGTGTTCTCCAGTCGGGGTTGTGTTGATGTGTAGTTGTGTTGTTGTGTTCTCCAGTCGGGGTTGTGTTGATGTGTAGTTGTGTTGTTGTGTTCTCCAGTCGGGGTTGTGTTGATGTGTAGTTGTGTTGTTGTGTTCTCCAGTCGGGGTTGTGTTGATGTGTAGTTGTGTTGTTGTGTTCTCCAGTCGGGGTTGTGTTGATGTGTAGTTGTGTTGTTGTGTTCTCCAGTTGGGGTTGTGTTGATGTGTAGTTGTGTTGTTGTGTTCTCCAGTCGGGGTTGTGTTGATGTGTAGTTGTGTTGTTGTGTTCTCCAGTCGGGGTTGTGTTGATGTGTAGTTGTGTTGTTGTGTTCTCCAGTCGGGGTTGTGTTGATGTGTAGTTGTGTTGTTGTGTTCTCCAGTCGGGGTTGTGTTGATGTGTAGTTGTGTTGTTGTGTTCTCCTGTCGG
The DNA here is from genome assembly GCA_029959095.1 of Rhinichthys osculus. Lineage (NCBI taxonomy): Eukaryota > Metazoa > Chordata > Actinopteri > Cypriniformes > Leuciscidae > Rhinichthys > Rhinichthys osculus. Next base: position 35,539,819 of record JARWKJ010000022.1, on the reverse strand, counting down.
GGTTGTGTTGATGTGTAGTTGTGTTGTTGTGTTCTCCAGTCGGGGGTTGTGTTGATGTGTAGATGTGTTGTTGTGTTCTCCAGTCGGGGTTGTGTTGATGTGTAGTTGTGTTTTGTGTTCTTCAGTCGTTGGTTGTGTTGATGTGTAGTTGTGTTGTTGTGTTCTCCAGTCGGGGTTGTGTTGATGTGTAGTTGTGTTGTTGTGTTCTCCAGTCGGGGTTGTGTTGATGTGTAGTTGTGTTGTTGTGTTCTCCAGTCGGGGTTGTGTTGATGTGTAGTTGTGTTGTTGTGTTCTCCAGTCGGGGTGGTGTTGATGTGTAGTTGTGTTGTTGTGTTCTCCAGTCGGGGGTTGTGTTGATGTGTAGATGTGTTGTTGTGTTCTCCAGTCGGGGGTTGTGTTGATGTGTAGTTGTGTTGTTGTGTTCTCCAGTTGGGGTTGTGTTGATGTGTAGTTGTGTTGTTGTGTTCTCCAGTCGGGGTTGTGTTGATGTGTAGTTGTGTTGTTGTGTTCTCCAGTCGGGGTTGTGTTGATGTGTAGTTGTGTTGTTGTGTTCTCCAGTTGGGGTTGTGTTGATGTGTAGTTGTGTTGTTGTGTTCTCCAGTTGGGGTTGTGTTGATGTGTAGTTGTGTTGTTGTGTTCTCCAGTCGGGGTTGTGTTGATGTGTAGTTGTGTTGTTGTGTTCTCCAGTCGGGGTTGTGTTGATGTGTAGTTGTGTTGTGTTCTTCAGTCGGGGGTTGTGTTGATGTGTAGTTGTGTTGTTGTGTTCTCCAGTCGGGGTTGTGTTGATGTGTAGTTGTGTTGTTGTGTTCTCCAGTCGGGGTTGTGTTGATGTGTAGTTGTGTTGTTGTGTTCTCCAGTCGGGGTTGTGTTGATGTGTAGATGTGTTGTTGTGTTCTCCAGTCGGGGTTGTGTTGATGTGTAGTTGTGTTGTTGTGTTCTCCAGTCGGGGTTGTGTTGATGTGTAGTTGTGTTGTTGTGTTCTCCAGTCGGGGTTGTGTTGATGTGTAGTTGTGTTGTTGTGTTCTCCAGTCGGGGTTGTGTTGATGTGTAGTTGTGTTGTTGTGTTCTCCAGTTGGGGTTGTGTTGATGTGTAGTTGTGTTGTTGTGTTCTCCAGTCGGGGTTGTGTTGATGTGTAGTTGTGTTGTTGTGTTCTCCAGTCGGGGTTGTGTTGATGTGTAGTTGTGTTGTTGTGTTCTCCAGTCGGGGTTGTGTTGATGTGTAGTTGTGTTGTTGTGTTCTCCAGTCGGGGTTGTGTTGATGTGTAGTTGTGTTGTTGTGTTCTCCTGTCGGGGTTGTGTTGATGTGTAGATGTGTTGTTGTGTTCTCCAGTCGGGGTTGTGTTGATGTGTAGTTGTGTTGTTGTGTTCTCCAGTCGGGGTTGTGTTGATGTGTAGTTGTGTTGTTGTGTTCTCCAGTCGGGGTTTTGTTGATGTGTAGATGTGTTGTTGTGTTCTCCAGTCGGGGGATGTGTTGATGTGTAGATGTGTTGTTGTGTTCTCCAGTCGGGGGTTGTGTTGATGTGTAGTTGTGTTGTTGTGTTCTCCAGTCGGGGTTGTGTTGATGTGTAGTTGTGTTGTTGTGTTCTCCAGTCGGGGTTGTGTTGATGTGTAGTTGTGTTGTTGTGTTCTCCAGTCGGGGTTGTGTTGATGTGTAGTTGTGTTGTGTTCTTCAGTCGGGGGTTGTGTTGATGTGTAGTTGTGTTGTTGTGTTCTCCAGTCGGGGTTGTGTTGATGTGTAGTTGTGTTGTTGTGTTCTCCAGTCGGGGTTGTGTTGATGTGTAGTTGTGTTGTTGTGTTCTCCAGTCGGGGTTGTGTTGATGTGTTGTTGTGTTGTTGTGTTCTCCAGTCGGGGTTGTGTTGATGTGTAGTTGTGTTGTTGTGTTCTCCAGTCGGGGTTGTGTTGATGTGTAGTTGTGTTGTTGTGTTCTCCAGTCGGGGTTGTGTTGATGTGTAGTTGTGTTGTTGTGTTCTCCAGTTGGGGTTGTGTTGATGTGTAGTTGTGTTGTTGTGTTCTCCAGTCGGGGTTGTGTTGATGTGTAGTTTTGTTGTTGTGTTCTCCAGTTGGGGTTGTGTTGATGTGTAGTTGTGTTGTTGTGTTCTCCAGTCGGGGTTGTGTTGATGTGTAGTTTTGTTGTTGTGTTCTCCAGTTGGGGTTGTGTTGATGTGTAGTTGTGTTGTGTTCTTCAGTCGGGGGTTGTGTTGATGTGTAGTTGTGTTGTTGTGTTCTCCAGTCGGGGTTGTGTTGATGTGTAGTTGTGTTGTTGTGTTCTCCAGTCGGGGTTGTGTTGATGTGTAGTTGTGTTGTTGTGTTCTCCAGTCGGGGTTGTGTTGATGTGTTGTTGTGTTGTTGTGTTCTCCAGTCGGGGTTGTGTTGATGTGTAGTTGTGTTGTTGTGTTCTCCAGTCGGGGTTGTGTTGATGTGTAGTTGTGTTGTTGTGTTCTCCAGTTGGGGTTGTGTTGATGTGTAGTTGTGTTGTTGTGTTCTCCAGTCGGGGTTGTGTTGATGTGTAGTTTTGTTGTTGTGTTCTCCAGTTGGGGTTGTGTTGATGTGTAGTTGTGTTGTGTTCTTCAGTCGGGGGTTGTGTTGATGTGTAGTTGTGTTGTTGTGTTCTCCAGTCGGGGTTGTGTTGATGTGTAGTTGTGTTGTTGTGTTCTCCAGTCGGGGTTGTGTTGATGTGTAGTTGTGTTGTTGTGTTCTCCAGTTGGGGTTGTGTTGATGTGTAGTTGTGTTGTTGTGTTCTCCAGTCGGGGTTGTGTTGATGTGTAGTTTTGTTGTTGTGTTCTCCAGTTGGGTTCCTGCTGTGCCACGGGAGTCTGAACAGTAACGCTGGATCTCAGAGCTTGTGGAAGCTGGCTCTGCGCAGTGGCCTGTACATCACAGTCATCCGAGACGAGGTGCTCAACATACACAAGCTCTCCGAGGAACTCTTCGACAGTCTCAAAGGGTAACACATGGAAGATGCTGCGCGACTCTCATGAGTTCACTCGTGCTTCTCATCAAGCTTCATTCTTATCTTACTCTTTTCCAGGTACAATAAGCGTATTCCCGACATCAAGGAATGTAAAGAGTATGTCATCGCTAACTGGTGAGCATCTAAAGTATGAACTCGTTTCAAATTCAGGGATGAAAGAAAAAAATCATTATCAGTGATTGCCCTTGACTTTTAAAATAAAACAGCGAACAGGGAACGTTCTGTCAAGGTTTTGAACGTTACGAACAAATGTTCTTCCAGTAACATTAATAGAACATTCGTTCAAAGTTATCTGGTCTTTAATAATGTTCTTAAAGCGTCAGCTCAAAAACATTATTTATACATCGTTTTTCTAAAACGTTGTTAGACGTTTGTCTAACGTTTTTTTAAAATGTTACTACTTGTTTCAGAACGTTCAGAGAACATTTAAAAAGTAACATTTCCATAATGTTTGAAAAATGATAAATCTGAATGTTCTCTTAACGTTCACATAACCAAACAAACGTCACTTAATGTGAAACGTTGTTATAATGTGTTTGTTAGCTGGGAAAGCACGTGATATTCTTGTAGGTTACACATATAATACAAGTAGAGAACAAGTTTCTGCATTACACAGTCTAGCCTTCACAGTGGTCATCTTAGCAGCGCAACGGTTATTGAAGAACTGAAATGGATAGAGAATGGATAAAGAACTGATAGAGAACTGAAAGTGTTGTTCTGCAGCGGAGCCGTGCGGAGAGAGAAGCGAGGCTTTCTGAGAAACGCTCTTAAGGAACTCATCAAAGTGTTGGAGGATGAGCCTGCACTGCTTGGACCCAAGGTTTCAATCACTCTTTTCATTTTCATTTTTTCATATAGATTAACCCAGATCTCTATGGAGGCTTGTTTCCACCACAGAATAAAACCTTTTAGAAGATAATTGTGACTTTATATCACACAATTGTGAGAAAAAAAAAGAGTCAGGATTGTGAGATAAAAAGTCGCAATTACCTTTTTTATGTTTTATTCTGCGGCATAAACAAGCTTCCATAGATCTGTGTGCTGAACCCTGTGGTTGTTCTAGGCTTTATACGTGTTCATGGCGCTGTCGTTCTCCCGGGATGAAGTGCTCTGGCTCGTGCGACACGCAGAGAACATCCCGAAAACCAAGACACCGGAGGATTACGCAGACTCGTGAGTTTCATCCTGAGCACAACACAACTCAAACTCTGCACACTTTCCCAAGATCTGGAAAAAAAATCATATTTTCATATTTTATAACATAGTTAGATTTTTTATTTTTTTATTTCAAGTAGTAAAAATTGCCTCTAATTGAAGAAGTGTGTGTGTGTGTGTGTGTGTGTGTGTGATGCAGACAGTTGGCAGAGCTGCTGTTCCACATGGAGCGTCTGCGAGTTCTTCTGGTCCAGCACAGATACATCCTCCAGCGCTACCATCTCCAGTACCTGTCCCAGTACGATGCGCTCTTGCTCAACGACACCATACAGGTGCAGCTCTCCGTCCTCTCGCTGACACACACAACCAGACGTTTATGTGCCGTTCTCACTCCATCTTCTGGTTTCAGGGCATGTACGTGTGTCCGGAGGAAGAATCGGTTCTCATGTCGTCATTCGTCTCAACTCTTTCTGCAATGAGTCTCAAGCACTGTGAGTTCTGTCCCACGCACAGATCAACATGCATCGAGTACTTGTTCAGAACACACTTGTGGAAGCACAGACACATATATTGTATAATTGTGCAACGTGTAATATTCCTGTTTTTATGCCTGTCTAATAAATACATTCAAGGGATTATTGTTATTTCTTGCCTTGTTTTGCAGCTTCAGTGTCTTTAAAACTGTTTAGGGAATAAGTCACTGACAGTGCGTGTGTGTGTGTGTGTGTGTGTGTGTGTAAAATATATGCCCTCTTGGTGAGCAGAAGTCACTTCTTTCAGAAACATTAAATCATCTCACCATTCCCAATATTTTTAATGGTAGTGTATATTTCATAAATTTAAATATGATATGAGATGAAAGTCCCTTTCTTCCATCTGCCATCTTACAGTATATTAGATAAAATGTGTAGCAGGAATTCAGATCCAATTGTGACATACACATTTATTCGCTTTCTTAATATTCTTTGGTGTTTCTCTTTCCCAGTGGATGCAGGAAAAGAGTTTGACCTGAAACCGTTCAGACTGGACTGGTTAAGACTTCAGGTACGGCTCGGATTGATCAATTATATACATTCATACGCCTATAATATTTATCAGAGTGGGAATCATGATTTTTATACTTTGGTGATTGTGTGTACATCGTTGAGGTCGCGTCCAGACGCAGGTCCTTCATCAGATCTGGCTGACTTCAGTAAACCTCGGGATAAACAGAGACACTAAAGTTAGCGTAGATGTCATCCTTCTTATTCAATTCAATTCAATTCAAATTTATTTGTATAGCGCTTTTCACAATACATATTGTTTCAAAGCAGCTTTACAGAAAGTGCATTTCAGAAATGTACATAGAAAAATACAGTTAGTTAATCATCATGTATTAATTTAGGGCATAACATATCGCCGGCGTTGAGTCGTCTCTTCACAGGCGTCGAGTCGTCTCTTCACAGGCGTCGAGTCGTCTCTTCACAGGCGTCGAGTCGTCTCTTCACAGGCGTCGAGTCGTCTCATCACAGGCGTCGAGTCGTCTCTTCACAGGCGTCGAGTCGTCTCTTCGCAGGCGTCGAGTCGTCTCTTCACAGGCGTCGAGTCGTCTCTCCACAGGCGTCGAGTCGTCTCTTCACAGGCGTCGAGTCGTCTCTTCACAGGCGTATAGTCGTCTCTTCACAGGCGTCGAGTCGTCTCTTCACAGGCGTCGAGTCGTCTCATCACAGGCGTCGAGTCGTCTCTTCACAGGCGTCGAGTCGTCTCTACACAGGCGTCGAGTCGTCTCTTCACAGGCGTCGAGTCGTCTCTTCACAGGCGTCTAGTCGTCTCTTCACAGGCGTGGAGTCGTCTCTTCACAGGCGTCGAGTCGTCTCTTCACAGGCGTCGAGTCGTCTCTTCACAGGCGTCGAGTCGTCTCTTCACAGGCGTCGAGTCGTCTCTTCACAGGCGTCGAGTCGTCTCTTCACAGGCGCCGAGTCGTCTCTTCACAGGCGTCGAGTCGTCTCTTCACAGGCGTCGAGTCGTCTCTTCACAGGCGTCGAGTCGTCTCATCACAGGCGTCGAGTCGTCTCATCACAGGCGTCGAGTCGTCTCTTCACAGGCGTCGAGTCGTCTCTTCACAGGCGTCGAGTCGTCTCTTCACAGGCGTCGAGTCGTCTCATCACAGGCGTCGAGTCGTCTCTTCACAGGCGTCGAGTCGTCTCATCACAGGCGTCGAGTCGTCTCTTCACAGGCGTCTAGTCGTCTCTTCACAGGCGTCGAGTCGTCTCTTCACAGGCGTCGAGTCGTCTCATCACAGGCGTCGAGTCGTCTCTTCGCAGGCGTCGAGTCGTCTCTTCGCAGGCGTCGAGTCGTCTCTTCGCAGGCGTCGAGTCGTCTCTTCGCAGGCGTCGAGTCGTCTCTTCGCAGGCGTCGAGTCGTCTCTTCGCAGGCGTCGAGTCGTCTCTTCGCAGGCGTCGAGTCGTCTCTTCACAGGCGTCGAGTCGTCTCATCACAGGCGTCGAGTCGTCTCTTCACAGGCGTCGAGTCGTCTCTTCACAGGCGTCGAGTCGTCTCTTCACAGGCGTCGAGTCGTCTCTTCACAGGCGTCGAGTCGTCTCTTCGCAGGCGTCGAGTCGTCTCTTCGCAGGCGTCGAGTCGTCTCTTCACAGGCGTCGAGTCGTCTCTTCACAGGCGTCGAGTCGTCTCTTCACAGGCGTCGAGTCGTCTCTTCACAGGCGTCGAGTCGTCTCATCGCAGGCGTCGAGTCGTCTCATCGCAGGCGTCGAGTCGTCTCATCACAGGCGTCGAGTCGTCTCTCCACAGGCGTCGAGTCGTCTCTCCACAGGCGTCGAGTCGTCTCTTCACAGGCGTCGAGTCGTCTCTCCACAGGCGTCGAGTCGTCTCTTCACAGGCGTCGAGTCGTCTCTTCACAGGCGTCGAGTCGTCTCTTTCCAGGCGTCGAGTCGTCTCATCGCAGGTGTTGGAGCATCTGAAGTCTCCGTGAGAGGCTGGATACAAACTGGAGCTGACGAACGCTATTTACCTCTCGACTAGCGTCCCGAGATAACAGCAGAAAAGCAGATGGGAAATAATTAGCGTAGCTGCTGTTCATAATATTAATGCAGTCGATCTGATTCAACAGTGGTATAAAAGGTAAGCATTATGTGAATGCTTGGCTGAAGAGATGCGTCTTTAATCTAGTTTTAAACTGGGACAGCGAGTCTGAGCCACGAACAGTATCAGGAAGGCTATTCCAGAGTTTAGGAGCTAAATGTGAGAACGCCCTCCCTCCTTTAGTGGACTTAGATATCCTAGGAATGACCAGAAGCCTCGAATTTCGGGATCTTAAAGAACGCGATGGATTGTAGGGCGATAGAAGGTCCATTAAATACACAGGAGCTAATCCATTTAGGGCTTTATAGGTCAGTAGTAGTACTTTGTAGTTGATACGGAACTTAATAGGTAACCAGTGCAGAGATGATAGAATCGGTGTTATATGATCATATTTTCTCGACCTAGTAAGAACTCTAGCGGCTGCATTTTGGACTAACTGTAGCTTGTTTATTGAGGATGCAGGACAACCAGCTAATAAAGCATTACAGTAATCTAGTCTCGAGGTCATGAATGCATGAACTAACTTTTCTGCATCGGAAACAGATAGCATGTTACGTAATTTAGCAATGTTTCTAAGATGGAAAAAGGCAGTTCTTGTAACATATGAAATATGATTTTCGAAAGACAAGTTGCGGTCTAGTATAACACCCAGGTCTTTTACTGTAGTGGATAAGGTAACAGGACATCCTTCTAAATTAAAGTTGTATTGTAAGAGATTTTGTGGGTAGTTTTTTGGACCAATAAGTAATACCTCCGCTTTATCTGGATTTAATAGCAGGAAATTACACGTCATCCAGCATTTTATATCTTTAAGACACTCTGTCAATTTAGATAAGTTAGTGTTTTCATCTGGCCGTGATGAAATATATAATTGAGTGTCATCAGCATAGCAGTGGAAATTAATTCCATGTTTTCTTATAATATTACCAAGTGGCAGCATATATATTGAGAATAGCAGAGGGCCTAACACCGATCCTTGCGGCACTCCATAGTCTACTGACGTTATCTTCGATTTTTCCCCATTTAAACAAACAAAATGGTAACGGTCCGATAAGTACGATCTGAACCAGCTTAATGCCTGTCCCTGAACACCAGTGTAGTTTTGTAGTCGATCCAAGAGTATTTTATGATCTATAGTGTCGAACGCAGCGCTAAGATCGAGTAGAACTAGTATTGAGATACAGCCTTGGTCAGAAGCTAAAAGTAAATCATTTGTAATTTTAACTAGCGCAGTGTCTGTGCTATGATGCGGTCTGAATCCTGACTGAAAATTTTCATATATCTCATTTTCTTGCAAGAAAGAGCACAATTGAGCGGACACAATTTTTTCTAGTATTTTAGACATAAATGGAAGATATGAAATGGGTCTGTAATTTGCTAAGTTATTTGGATCTAATTGCGGTTTCTTAATAAGATGATGTAGCGAGTACATCAGGATTTAAGGGAAGTTTTCCCGGTTCCGGCTTACCTAATCTATGCAGCCTAACATTGAATTATAGAAGTCTATAGTGTGTTATGTGTATGCTAGGTCAAAGAGATGTGTTTTTAGTCTAGCTTTGAACTGACAGAGTGTGTCTGCTTCCCGGACAATGGTAGGAAGACTGTTCCAGAGTTTTGGTGCTAAATAGGAAAAGGATCTCCCGCCAGCAGTCGATTTAGATATTCTAGGTATTATCAACTGGCCGAAGTTTTGAGATCGCAATAGACGTGAAGGACTATAATGCGTTAAGAGCTCGCTCAAGCACTGCGGAGCTAAACCATTTAGTGCTTTGTAACTAATCAACAATATTTTATAATGTATACGATGTTTAATAGGGAGCCAATGCAGTGTTGACAGAACCGGGCTAATATGGTCATATTTCCTGGTTCTGGTAAGAACTCGAGCGGCTGCGTTTTGGACCAGCTGGAGTTTGTTTATTAAGCGTGCAGGGCAACCACCCAGTAGAGCATTACAGTAATCTAGCCTTGAGGTCATGAACGCATGAACTAATTGTTCCGCATTCGTCAATGAGAGCATATGGCGTAATTTAGATATATTTTTAAGATGGAAGAATGCGGTTTTACAGATACTAGACACGTGACTTTCAAATGAAAGATTGCTATCAAAGAGCACACACCCACACACACACACACACACACACACACACACACACACACACACACACCCAGGTTCCTAACCGACGACGAAGACTTGACAGAGCAGCCATCGAGTGTTAGACAGTATTCTGGGTTATTACGCGAGGACGTTTTTTGGTCCAATAATTAGAATCTCTGTTTTTCAGAATTAATTCATAGGAAATTACTAGTCATCCATTTTTTTATATCAGCTATGCATTCCGTTAATTTTGTGAATTGGTAAGTTTCATCAGGACGTGAAGAAATATACAGCTGAGTATCATCAGCATAACAGTGAAAACTAATGCCATGCTTCCTAATGATATCTCCTAATGGTAGATGCCATCACAGATGTGGTGTGTGTGTGTGTGTGTGTGTTCTTCAGGTGTTGAATGTGTGTGTTCTTCAGGCGTACACCAGTGCCATCACAGATGTGTTGTGTGTGTGTGTTCTTTAAGCGTACACCAATGCCCATCACAGATGTGTTGTGTGTGTTGTGTTTTCTTCAGGTGTTGTGTGTGTTCTTCAGGTGTAGTGTGTGTTCTTCAGGTGTTGTGTGTGTGTTCTTCAGGCGTACACCAGTGTGGGTAAAGCGTCTCTGGCTCTGAAGGATTACCCTGAGCTCGCTAAGATCATGAACATGGCCCAGTTCCACACCCGGATGATGGACACGGTGAACGAGCTCCTCTGTGAGACGGCCGATCTCTCCATCCTCTGGTGAGTCTCTTCTGAGATGTTCTGTCAATCCACTGAGCTTTAATAAAAGAAAATGGACTCTTCTTGATTTCTGCTGCCTGTGATCTTCAGTTTCCACTCGCGTGTGTTTGAGAAGATGTTCTCTCAGAGCGGCGAGGACGTGTCTATGCAACGGTACCTGATGGCGTTCCCTCTCGTCTGCTCACACTTCAGCCAGAGTCTCCATGCACTCTGTCCCGAGGAGGTCAGTGCTCTCTATAGCAGGGTACTGCAAGTGAGCTTTAAATAATTAATGAAAAGCAAAGTTACATTAATCCCCCCCCCCCCCCCCCGACCATATATATATATATATTTTTTTTTTCTGATCCGAAAAACTGTAAATGGTCCGAACCGTGAGTTTTGTGACCAGTTGCACCACTATTTTACTGCTATCTGTTTTAAGAGCACATATTCAGCTTTTCTCCATCTGTGTTCAGTGTGTGATGTTGCTGTTTGACCACGAACAAGCTCCAGTTCTTCTCTATATCAGTGTCAGTGTTCCTGAACTCCTGAAACGCCTCCATGGTAGTCTTGAGTTTCTCCTGGGAACGAACGCGTCACAATATTCCTCATTATAATAATTAATACGCAGAATACAGGGGCAGGGCCTGGTTGAGTTAGTCAGTAGTGTGTTAAACTGGTGGTTATGGAAAGGGGCGGGACATTTCCCAAACACACTCGAAGCGCTCGACCAATCACAACACACTGCTCCAGCCGACCAATCAGAGCACAGTGTGCTTTTCAGGAGGAGGGGCTTCATAGAGACAGGAAGTAAACAGAGCGTTACTGACAGACTGGGAAGAGAGGAGCCGCAACAATGGAGAATATGAGGAGAATAATCAACATTCAAGCAGGAAAACCTGTTCTAGTAGAGCCTGAAAACTACATCACGACTGTGTAAAACAGCATAATATGTCGTTTAAGGAAAATGAAAGGGGTATTTCACCAAAAAAAAAAAAAGATTTACTCACCCTCAAGGTGTTCCAAACCTATTTAAATGTCTTTGTTCTGTTGAACACAAAGGAAGATATTTTGGTTCTGGGCCACCATTGACTATGTTTTTCCCCAAAACGCCCCAAAATGGTTTGGTTACAAACTTTCTTCAAAATCTCTTAATTTGTGTTCAGCAGAACAAAGAAATTCATACAGGTTAGAAACAACTTGAGGCGGAGTAAATGATGGCAGAATTTGTAGACTATCCCTTCAATAGATCATTTTCAATGATGTTCTGTCCTATTGTTTTTTGTATGTGTGTGTGCGTGGGCTAGACGGAAGAGATGGAGAAGCAAAGCTTGAAGCTGTGTGTGGCGTTCCTGGAGGAGATCTCCCGCCAGACGTGTACGGTTGTGCTGGAGATATGTGCCGAACAGTGTAACCTAAACGAGAAGGTACAGAAGACAGTTCTCTAAAATCTACTGAACTCAGTGTGAACAGCAACCTAATCTAAATTAAAATGAAAGTAGTCTGGTTTTAGGTTGAAGAATATATATAGTGTAGTTAAAAAAAATGGACATGAATGCCCAAAAATCAAAAAAGCCAGTAAACCCACGAGTGTTGTGTTTTAGTTATTGCCCAAACACAGCGCCGAGACCATCAGCACAGCGCGCAACAAGAAGCTGAAGAAACCGGTACCAAAGAGAGGAGACGTGCCGAAAGAGAAACCAGGGACGGAAAGCCTCAGGAAGGACAGAGCCTTCGTCACAAAGTATGCATCATCCGACAGGTTCAGTATAGATATGATCTTTCATATATGGATATGCCAGCTGACGGCTCTCTTCTGTTGCAGTCTGGACAAGATGCACCTGGCGCTGACAGAACTGTGCGCTTCCTACAGCGTCTGCGCTGACTTCACAGTCTTCAAACACATCGTTGTGCCGGGCGAGTTCCTGCTCACACAGCTGGAGATCAGACTCAACAAGTACACTCACTTCTGTAGTGTTCACTGTGAAACTGCACTGATGGGTTTGAGGAACATCCTCTCAGAGGAATCTTCTTAAAGGAATATCCCAGGTTACGTCGCTTTATTTAAACAACAGACTGATCTCATGAAATGGCGTATGAATGACACGCGAATTCGTATTTCTATTTTTGGCGTATTCAACACGCATAATCGCTTTTCAGCGTGTTTATCAACGCCTTTGACTTAACGTTACATTACTGTATATATAAATATATGACCTACCCCAACCCCGTCCCTAAACCTACCCGTCACTGGGGTTAATACCATTTATGAGTCTTCCCCTACCATCCTAGGAAAAACATATCGCTCCACAGATGTAGATCTAGATTTTGCTTCGTTTCGCTCGGACATTTAACGGCGTAGACATACACGCAAAAGATTTCGGCGTGGACGTACACGCGGATAGCTCAAAATGCGTATAGATAACAAGCCACTTGACTTGAAAGTGGCGTGTATGTTTACGCAAAGTCATGATGTCATGTTGTAAACAAATAAAATCAAGATTATCATGAAGCGCAAACAATGAAACCAGACATGTGAGGCTAAAAAAATGTATTTATAATTTTATGTTAAATTATGTAAAATTGCGTGTTGTTTTAGGGTTTTAGGCATCATGGCTATAAAGTTGTAAAATTAGACGTTAAACAGAAAAGGTTAGGAAGCGAACCTTTAATGACTTCTGCCGTCTCAATGATTCCCCGCTGAACAGCACAGATCTGCAGGACAGGGGTCGTCTCAAGGGCTTCACCAGGTGGCTGTGTTGTGGTTATACTTTTAAAGCAGATTATTTTAACGTTTACAGCCTCAACATTCATTTCACTTACATTGTACATGCCTCATTCTAATCAGGACTTCTGGACGTTTTTTTTTTTTTTTTTATTAATTTTTGTGGTAATCAACTTTATGCCACAAGTAAAGTTCTCAAACCGGAATATTCCTTTAAAGGCTTGTTTGAGAGTGTTCACAACTGTAACATATGGATGAAAAAGCATTTAGTTATCTCAATTATTATCATTAATCTCAACGGAGAGCACTGTTCAGCCTAACCCGTGGAGATTTGCAGGGTGATCGTGCAGATGGCGGGGTATAACCAGAGCACCCACGAGATCGCCCGTCCCTCCGACCTGCTGGCCGGGATCCAGGCGTATGCTTCCAGTCTCCAGTGCCTCAGCTGTTACATCAGCATCGACGTGGCTCGGCTCGTGAAGAGCGTCCTGCTTCAGCAGACCCAGCCTCTCGACTCGTACGGGGCGCAGACCATCACGACTCTCTACACTAACTGGTGAGACCTCAGAGGGTTCCTCAGCTTCCAGGGCCAGACACCTGTGTGTCCCGCAGTTCCCAGCCGCTGGTTAAAGAGTCACTTACTAACCGTTTAGACCAGGAATGATCAAACCCAAGATGAGAACGAGGTCACAGCAGCGAAACGCAAACTGTTCAGGCCGTGCCACCTTTCAGAAAATCATATTTCCTCCAGCTTTTCCAGCTTTAGAGCGTAATCGTACAGCAATATATCACGCAATTCAGACTTTATAACACACAATTACAACTTTATATCACGCAATTCTGACTTTATAACACAATTGCGACTTTATATCACACAATTCTGACTTTATAACACACAATTACAACTTTATATCACGCAATTCTGACTTTATAACACACAATTACAACTTTATATCACGCAATTCTGACTTTATAACACAATTGCGACTTTATATCACGCAATTCTGACTTTATAACACAATTGCGACTTTATATCACGCAATTCAGACTTTATAACACACAGTTGCGACTTTATATTGTGAAATTCTGACTTTATATCACAATTCTGACGTTATAACAATTGCGAGTTTATATCACGCAATTCTGACTTTATAACACACAATTACAACTTTATATCACGCAATTCTGACTTTATATCACACAATTGCGACTTTATATCACGCAATTCTGACTTTATAACACAATTACAACTTTATATCACGCAATTCTGACTTTATATCACACAATTGCGACTTTATATCACAATTCTGACGTTATAACAATTGCGACTTTATATCACAATTCTGACGTTATAACAATTGCGAGTTTATATCACGCAATTCTGACTTTATAACACACAATTACAACTTTATATCACGCAATTCTGACTTTATAACACAATTGCGACTTTATATCACACAATTCTGACTTTATAACACAATTACAACTTTATATCACGCAATTCTGACTTTATAACACACAATTACAACTTTATATCACGCAATTCTGACTTTATAACACAATTGCGACTTTATATCACGCAATTCTGACTTTATAACACAATTGCGACTTTATATCACGCAATTCAGACTTTATAACACACAGTTGCGACTTTATATTGTGAAATTCTGACTTTATATCACAATTCTGACGTTATAACAATTGCGAGTTTATATCACGCAATTCTGACTTTATAACACACAATTACAACTTTATATCACGCAATTCTGACTTTATATCACACAATTGCGACTTTATATCACGCAATTCTGACTTTATAACACAATTACAACTTTATATCACGCAATTCTGACTTTATATCACACAATTGCGACTTTATATCACAATTCTGACGTTATAACAATTGCGACTTTATATCACAATTCTGACGTTATAACAATTGCGAGTTTATATCACGCAATTCTGACTTTATAACACACAATTACAACTTTATATCACGCAATTCTGACTTTATAACACAATTGCGACTTTATATCACACAATTCTGACTTTATAACACACAATTACAACTTTATATCACGCAATTCTGACTTTATAACACAATTGCGACTTTATATCACACAATTCTGACTTTATAACACACAATTCTGACTTTATAACACACAATTGCGACTTTATATCACGCAATTCTGACTTTATAACACAATTACAACTTTATATCACGCAATTCTGACTTTATAACACAATTGCGACTTTATATCACGCAATTCTGACTTTATAACACAATTGCAACTTTATATCACACAATTCTGACTTTATAACACACAATTGCGACTTTATATCACACAATTCTGACTTTATAACACAATTGCGACTTTATATCACGCAATTCTGACTTTATAACACAATTGCGACTTTATATCACACAATTCTGACTTTATAACACACAATTGCGACTTTATATCACGCAATTCTGACTTTATAACACAATTACAACTTTATATCACGCAATTCTGACTTTATAACACAATTACAACTTTATATCACGCAATTCTGACTTTATATCACGCAATTCTGACTATAACACAATTGCGACTTTATAACACACAATTACAACTTTATATCACACAATTCTGACTTTATTACACACAATTACAACTTTATATCACACAATTCTGACTTTATAACACACAATTGCGACTTTATATCACGCAATTCTGACTTTATAACACAATTGCGACTTTATATCACGCAATTCTGACTTTATAACACAATTGCGACTTTATATCACGCAATTCTGACTTTATAACACAATTGCGACTTTATATCACGCAATTCTGACTTTATATCACGCAATTCTGACTTTATAACACATAGTTGCGACTTTATATTGTGAAATTCTGACTTTATATCACAATTCTGACGTTATAACAATTGCGAGTTTATATCACGCAATTCTGACTTTATAACACACAATTACAACTTTATATCACGCAATTCTGACTTTATAACACAATTGCGACTTTATATCACACAATTCTGACTTTATAACACACAATTACAACTTTATATCACGCAATTCTGACTTTATAACACACAATTACAACTTTATATCACGCAATTCTGACTTTATAACACAATTGCGACTTTATATCACGCAATTCTGACTTTATAACACAATTGCGACTTTATATCACGCAATTCAGACTTTATAACACACAGTTGCGACTTTATATTGTGAAATTCTGACTTTATATCACAATTCTGACGTTATAACAATTGCGAGTTTATATCACGCAATTCTGACTTTATAACACACAATTACAACTTTATATCACGCAATTCTGACTTTATATCACACAATTGCGACTTTATATCACGCAATTCTGACTTTATATCACAATTCTGACGTTATAACAATTGCGACTTTATATCACAATTCTGACGTTATAACAATTGCGAGTTTATATCACGCAATTCTGACTTTATAACACACAATTACAACTTTATATCACGCAATTCTGACTTTATAACACAATTGCGACTTTATATCACACAATTCTGACTTTATAACACACAATTACAACTTTATATCACGCAATTCTGACTTTATAACACAATTGCGACTTTATATCACACAATTCTGACTTTATAACACACAATTCTGACTTTATAACACACAATTGCGACTTTATATCACGCAATTCTGACTTTATAACACAATTACAACTTTATATCACGCAATTCTGACTTTATAACACAATTGCGACTTTATATCACGCAATTCTGACTTTATAACACAATTGCGACTTTATATCACACAATTCTGACTTTATAACACACAATTGCGACTTTATATCACACAATTCTGACTTTATAACACAATTGCGACTTTATATCACGCAATTCTGACTTTATAACACAATTGCGACTTTATATCACACAATTCTGACTTTATAACACACAATTGCGACTTTATATCACGCAATTCTGACTTTATAACACAATTACAACTTTATATCACGCAATTCTGACTTTATAACACAATTACAACTTTATATCACGCAATTCTGACTTTATATCACGCAATTCTGACTATAACACAATTGCGACTTTATAACACACAATTACAACTTTATATCACACAATTCTGACTTTATTACACACAATTACAACTTTATATCACACAATTCTGACTTTATAACACACAATTGCGACTTTATATCACGCAATTCTGACTTTATAACACAATTGCGACTTTATATCACGCAATTCTGACTTTATAACACAATTGCGACTTTATATCACGCAATTCTGACTTTATAACACAATTGCGACTTTATATCACGCAATTCTGACTTTATATCACGCAATTCTGACTTTATAACACACAATTACAACTTTATATCACGCAATTCTGACTTTATATCACGGAATTCTGACTATAACACAATTGCGACTTTATAACACACAATTACAACTTTATATCACACAATTCTGACTTTATTACACACAATTACAACTTTATATCACGCAATTCTGACTTTATTACACACAATTACAACTTTATATCACGCAATTCTGACTTTATAACACAATTGCGACTTTATATCACAATTCTGACTTTATAAAACACAATTGCGACTTTATATCACAATTCTGACTTTATAACACAATGTATTGTACTTTTTCAGAAAGTGATTAAGTGCAGAGGCTTTGTGTGCGCTGTGTGTGAATATTGTAGTTCTAGAATAAATATGAGCATTTACTCATCTCACTTGCACAAATTCAGTATTCCTCAAAATAAATAAAAACAGTGAAATGGAAAAAGTTCAGAATATCACCCAAACCTGCAATTAAATATGCTAAATAATACAAATATACTTTATGTATTTAATCTCACTTTATTAACCATTGTCTTTGCTTCTGAATTTCTATGATCCACTTCAACCATTCTACAATGCAAAAATGACTTTAGATAAACATCACATTTGTGCTTTATTTTCTTTATTGCTGTGATCCAGAATGACATCACAAGTGACGGGTTTATTGAGCGGCGCCCTCTACTGTAAAGGAGTGAATGCGCCTGAGGCTTATTCATTTCAACTTTAGTGTGAAAGAGCCTTTAAATGAAAAAGTTGTATTTTGGCCCGAACAAGCCTAGCCCAGATGAGAACTAGTAAAAATGCATTACTTTCCAAAAAAGCAACTAAGTAACACAATTATTTACTTTTGAAAGGAACTTTCCCCAACACTGCTGATAAATGTAGGAATGACACAGCTGACTGCTTTATGAGTGAGTCATTGACCACATACAGTCGTGCTGTGCTTCTAGATATGGGATCTGTGGTTTAAATGTTTTCTGGTCTCTGGTGTAAATGTGGATGCTGTGTTTGTGTTCTCCTGTGGTCAGGTATCTGGAGGGTCTCCTGCGCCAGGCCAGCAGCGCTCTCATAGTCCACTGTCCCACCATACAGTGCTTCATCAACCAGAACACTGAGAATGAGCAGAGCTTTCGCGCCGAGGAATACTCCGACATCGGTGGTAAGATCAAAATTAAGATTTTCTGCTAAATAGTTTATTTTACATTTTTCACTAGCCACTGCATCTGTATACCCCTTCAGCTTCATTTCCATACGTGCATCCTTAAAGGGGACATGCAATGCAGTTTCACATATATATAACGATTCTCAAGGTTAGTTTATGAAAGTTTTGACAGTTTATGCACCAAAAAAGGTCCAATATTTGTAACAATTATTATTTTCATCTTCATTTTCAAACACTTTTTTTTCGAAGAGCATTACCTCTTGCAGTAATGGAAGTAAACACTCACTGTTGTGATTGGCTAACTTCATCAACACTCACTGCTGTGATTGGCTAACTTCATCAACACTCACTGCTGTGATTGGCTAACTTCATCGACACTCGCTGCTGTGATTGGCTAACTTCATCAACACTCG
The DNA here is from genome assembly GCA_029959095.1 of Rhinichthys osculus. NCBI lineage: Eukaryota > Metazoa > Chordata > Actinopteri > Cypriniformes > Leuciscidae > Rhinichthys > Rhinichthys osculus. Next base: position 35,521,118 of record JARWKJ010000022.1, on the reverse strand, counting down.
CTGCTGTGATTGGCTAACTTCATCAACACTCACTGCTGTGATTGGCTAACTTCATCGACACTCGCTGCTGTGATTGGCTAACTTCATCGACACTCACTGCTGTGATTGGCTAACTTCATCAACACTCGCTGCTGTGATTGGCTAACTTCATCAACACTCACTGCTGTGATTGGCTAACTTCATCAACACTCACTGCTGTGATTGGCTAACTTCATCAACACTCACTGCTGTGATTGGCTAACTTCATCGACACTCACTGCTGTGATTGGCTAACTTCATCAACACTCACTGCTGTGATTGGCTAACTTCATCGACACTCGCTGCTGTGATTGGCTAACTTCATCAACACTCGCTGCTGTGATTGGCTAACTTCATCAACACTCGCTGCTGTGATTGGCTAACTTCATCAACACTCGAGTCTGCTGTGATTGGCTAACTTCATCAACACTCGCTGCTGTGATTGGCTAACTTCATCAACACTCGCTGCTGTGATTGGCTAACTTCATCAACACTCACTGCTGTGATTGGCTAACTTCATCAACACTCGCTGCTGTGGTTGGCTAACTTCATCAACACTCGAGTCTGCTGTGATTGGCTTACTTCATCAACACTCACTGCTGTGATTGGCTAACTTCATCGACACTCGCTGCTGTGATTGGCTAACTTCATCGACACTCGCTGCTGTGATTGGCTAACTTCATCAACACTCGCTGCTGTGATTGGCTAACTTCATCAACACTCACTGCTGTGATTGGCTAACTTCATCAACACTCGCTGCTGTGATTGGCTAACTTCATCAACACTCGCTGCTGTGATTGGCTAACTTCATCAACACTCGCTGCTGTGATTGGCTAACTTCATCAACACTCGCTGCTGTGATTGGCTAACTTCATCGACACTCGCTGCTGTGATTGGCTAACTTCATCAACCAGTGTTAATTTCGTTGACGAAAATAACGACGATAATTATTCGTCAACGACATTTTTTCACAGACGAAAACTAGACGATAACTAAATAAAACCTAGTTTTGAATGACAAAGACTATGACGAAAATCTATTGACATTTTCGTCAACGAATAAAAACTAGACGAAAATGTTAGATAGTGACGATTTGGGAAGCGATCCGTCAGAACTGATGTCCTGCGTGTGTGGTAGATGCGCACATTTGTAGGCTACTGTAACGTGATCTACCCCGCGGTCATAAAACATTAAAACATGTGAACGTCTGGGAGAATGAGTAGAGCAGACATATAGACCTGAATAAGAGTGACGATGCAAAAAAGAGTTCTATTCGGTGCGGTTTTCTGTGCGCACACACCTAACCCGAAGCGTGCAGTCATGCACAATACACCTACAGCGCGCGAGTAGGCTACTGAATTGAGCTCTCTTTCGTGTCTGAATGGACAAATACACACAACAGTATGTCTAAATGTCCGTTTTAGAGAGTATTCATGTAAACTATGCTGGTTATGTCTTAAACTGTGAGTGTATCGGATGTGCATCAGTGCAATTGTATCCGCATGTCATTGGACATGATCCGACGTCTTAAAGTGACAGTGGCAATAAACATAATGCGGTCCGTGTCCTTAATTTTGATCAAGCAACAAAAGAAAAAGAGAAAAGCATTCACTGTTTGTTAATAGCTTTAATAAGGATTAATTATATTGAATTCATACAAATAAATATGTCTGCTTGAAAGAATGATGTACCGGTATGCAAGTAGTTATAAGGAATGCTTGTAAAGAAGACTGTGTTGTACTTTAGGAAAAGTGGTTTTATTTAATTTTAAGATATTTTTTAAGTAACAGCAGTTAAATCTGTATCTGTATTGCATGTTTAAACTTAAAAATCATTCATATTAATAGGTTAATAGATGTTTTCTCCGGGAGTATATGGGTTTGGAAATTTTAGAGAAATTCTAAATTAACGCATTACAATTGAACTAAACCCATTATATTTTAGTCGACTAAATCTACTGTAGATTTAGTCGACTAAAATGTTATTGTATTTCGTCGACTAAAACTAGACTAAAACTAAAACAATTCAGATGACTAAAATATGACTAAAACTAAATGGCATTTTAGTCAAAAGACTAAGACTAAAACTAAATCAAAATTTGCTGACAAAATTAACACTGTCATCAACACTCGCTGCTGTGATTGGCTAACTTCATCAACACTCACTGCTGTGATTGGCTAACTTTATCGACACTCGCTGCTGTGATTGGCTAACTTCATCGACACTCGCTGCTGTGATTGGCTAACTTCATCGACACTCGCTGCTGTGGTTGGCTAACTTCATCGACACTCACTGCTGTGATTGGCTAACTTCATCAACACTCACTGCTGTGATTGGCTAACTTCATCAACACTCGCTGCTGTGATTGGCTAACTTCATCAACACTCGCTGCTGTGATTGGCTAACTTCATCGACACTCACTGCTGTGATTGGCTAACTTCATCAACACTCACTGCTGTGATTGGCTAACTTCATCGACACTCGCTGCTGTGATTGGCTAACTTCATCGACACTCACTGCTGTGATTGGCTAACTTCATCAACACTCACTGCTGTGATTGGCTAACTTCATCAACACTCGCTGCTGTGATTGGCTAACTTCATCAACACTCACTGCTGTGGTTGGCTAACTTCATCAACACTCACTGCTGTGGTTGGCTAACTTCATCAACACTCACTGCTGTGATTGGCTAACTTCATCAACACTCACTGCTGTGATTGGCTAACTTCATCGACACTCACTGCTGTGATTGGCTAACTTCATCGACACTCGCTGCTGTGATTGGCTAACTTCATCAACACTCGCTGCTGTGGTTGGCTAACTTCATCAACACTCGCTGCTGTGGTTGGCTAACTTCATCGACACTCGCTGCTGTGATTGGCTAACTTCATCGACACTCGCTGCTGTGATTGGCTAACTTCATCTACACTCGCTGCTGTGATTGGCTAACTTCATCAACACTCGCTGCTGTGATTGGCTAACTTCATCAACACTCGCTGCTGTGATTGGCTAACTTCATCAACACTCACTGCTGTGATTGGCTAACTTCATCAACACTCACTGCTGTGATTGGCTAACTTCATCAACACTCACTGCTGTGATTGGCTAACTTCATCAACACTCGCTGCTGTGATTGGCTAACTTCATCAACACTCACTGCTGTGATTGGCTAACTTCATCAACACTCTCTGCTGTGATTGGCTAACTTCATCGACACTCGCTCCTGTGATTGGCTAACTTCATCAACACTCACTGCTGTGATTGGCTAACTTCATCAACACTCGCTGCTGTGATTGGCTAACTTCATCGACACTCGCTGCTGTGATTGGCTAACTTCATCAACACTCGCTGCTGTGATTGGCTAACTTAATCGACACTCGCTGCTGTGATTGGCTAACTTCATCAACACTCGCTGCTGTGATTGGCTAACTTCATCAACACTCACTGCTGTGATTGGCTAACTTCATCGACACTCGCTGCTGTGATTGGCTAACTTCATCAACACTCGCTGCTGTGATTGGCTAACTTCATCGACACTCGCTGCTGTGATTGGCTAACTTCATCGACACTCGCTGCTGTGATTGGCTAACTTCATCGCACCACATCCACGCCCCCTTTTAAAGCATGTCATGTGTTTTGATCAAGGGGGTAATTCATCAGCCGGAAGTTGAAGCTGCCTCCAGGGGCCGCCATTGTAGCTGGCTATCACCTGCTGTTAGCATCCCATTGACTCCCATTCATTTTGGCGTCATTTTGACAGCGAATAACTTTACATCTGAGGCGTCCATTATTTATTTCTTAAGAAACGGGACAATGGATAAAAGGCTCCATTACTTTGTATCTTACGTTATGGTCCCGTAGAAGCCGTTTTTGTAAAAATAGGCTAACGATTGCGCCATAACCATGGGACGCTCTGTCGCACAGTAGAGAAATTACCGTATAGACAGAAGTAGAAGCTCGTAGGCAATCGTTTACTGTCTATGAGGCAATCGGGTGGACATGGAGGCATAAAATCAAGGGAGAAGCCTATAGATAGAGAGTTCATAAAAGCAACGGGACAAAATATTTCAACAACAGATTTGTTTCAGATATCAATTCAGATTTGTCTCGGCACAGCTACTAGAAGGTCAGAACGGTTGCTCATGTGACAACTACGTAGTCCAGCTCAGTTTGAGCCTACGTAGTGCGCTTGGCTATCAGGAAGTGAGTGCTTCTATGGGCTTCAACTTTCTCCGTTGAAATCTATGGGGTCGCTGTGTCCATTTCTTTTACTGTCTATGGTTTTGATACTCAAGATGGCAAGCGCTGTGACAGAGCCAGAGATGTTTAAGCCTGATTTAGATCCTAAAGGCAGAAGAAATTGAAATAACGCAACCACAATGATTGCAACAGTCAAACACTAGCGAGTAGCTATACATTGTGTGAAGGGTTAAAATAGCAACAGTAACATAAAATACAAAGTTTTGTCATGAAACTCTAGATGGCGCATCAGCAGCAACAATAAGTATTGCAAATCTATTCCGCCACAACCAAATGCATTAATATTGGTTTGATGTTTATTACACACTTATTTGTCTGTAGGTTTGCGATCGTTGGCTGAACTGATTGGCCCGTATGGAATGAAGTTTTTAAATGAGAACCTCATGTGGCACATCATATCCCAAGTTGGAGAACTGAAGGCATGACATCTTTCTAAAGCACAAATATGGCTAATTTACAGTCATACAGTGTATACATGATTGAAATAAATCATGTTTTCATTTTCAGAAACTTGTAAGTGACAATATGGATGTCCTGGTGCAAATGAGAGCTAACTTTGAGAAACCTGAGACAATGGTTGACCTTCAGAAGAAGCTGTCAGGTACAACTCTTCATTACTCAAGCTATAGTTTACTCGCATAGTAGTTTACTCACGTAGTAATTTAATCACATAGTAGTTTACTCACATAGTAATTTACTCACATAGTTACTCGCATAGTAGTTTACTCGCATAGTAGTTTACTCGCGTAGTAGTTTACTCGCGTAGTAGTTTACTCGCATAGTAGTTTACTCGCATAGTAGTTTACTCACGTAGCAGTTTACTCGCATAGTAGTTTACTCGCATAGTAGTTTACTTGCATAGTAGTTTACTAGCGTAGTAGTTTACTCGCATAGTAGTTTACTTACATAGTAGTTTACTCACATAGTAGTTTACTCACATAGTAGTTTACTCACAGTTTACTCACATAGTTTACTCACATAGTAGTTTACTCACATAGTAGTTTACTCACATAGTTTACTCACATAGTTTACTCACATAGTAGTTTACTCACATAGTTTACTCACATAGTAGTTTACTCACATAGTTTACTCACATAGTAGTTTACTCGCGTAGTAGTTTACTCACATAGTAGTTTACTCGCATAGTAGTTTACTCGCATAGTAGTTTACTCACATAGTAGTTTACTCGCATAGTAGTTTACTCACATAGTAGTTTACTCACATAGTAGTTTACTCACAGTTTACTCACATGGTTTACTCACATAGTAGTTTACTCGCATAGTAGTTTACTCGCATAGTAGTTTACTCACATAGTAGTTTACTCACATAGTAGTTTACTCACAGTTTACTCACAGTTTACTCACATAGTTTACTCACATAGTAGTTTACTCACATAGTAGTTTACTCACATAGTAGTTTACTCACAGTTTACTCACATAGTTTACTCACATTGTAGTTTACTCACATAGTTTACTCACATAGTAGTTTACATTTACATTTACATTTACATTTAGTCATTTAGCAGACGCTTTTATCCAAAGCGACTTACAACTGAGGACTAAACCAAGCGAGTCATCGTGAAGAGGCAAAAGCAACGCAAGAAGTGCTCAAAATACAAAGTTCAGACATAGCTCGGAGTAGCATAAGCCAGGCAAGCGAGGATTTAGAGGAAAGGATTTTTTTTTTTTTTTTTTTTTTTTTTTTTTTTTTTTTTAAGTTAAGTGCTCCCAGAAGAGATGAGTTTTCAGTTGTCTTTTAAATGCTGTCAGGGATTCTGCATTCCGGATGAGGGTGGGGAGATCGTTCCACCAGCATGGAACCGTGAATGAGAATGTTCTGGAGAGTGATTTTGTGCCCCGCTGTGATGGTACCACGAGCCGTCGCTCATTGACCGATCGTAGGCTTCTGGTAGGGATGTAGACTTGTAGTAGTGAGTGGAAGTAGGAGGGAGCTGTACCTGTGGTCAATCTGTAAGCAAGCGTCAAAACCTTGAACTTGATGCGAGCAGCGAGTGGTAGCCAGTGCAGAGAGATGAGCAGAGGAGTGACGTGGGCCCTTTTGGGCTCGTTGAAGACCAGGCGAGCTGCAGCATTCTGGATCATTTGTAGAGGTTTAGTTGCACATGATGGAAGTCCAGCCAGAAGAGCATTGCAGTAATCAAGCCTAGAAATGACCAGGGCCTGGACGAGAAGTTGTGTTGCATGCTCAGTTAGGAAAGGCCTGATCTTCCTGATGTTGTGCATAGCAAACCTGCATGATCGAGCTGTCTTTGTAATGTGGTCTGTGAAGGTCAGCTGATCATCAAAGATTACACCAAGATTTCTGACCGACCTTGATGGGGTGATTGAGGATGAATCTAGCTGGATAGTGAGGTCGTGCTGTAGAGACGGATTGGCAGGGAGGACGAGAAGCTCAGTCTTTGCCAGGTTGAGCTGCAGGTGATGTTCCTTCATCCATGCCGAGATGTCCGCCAGACAGCTTGAGATCCGTACAGCTACTGTGGGATCATCTGGTTGAAATGAGAGGTAGAGCTGGGTGTCATCAGCATAGCAATGGTAAGAGAAACCATGTGCCTGTATGATAGGTCCCAGTGATGTGGTGTAAATGGAGAAGAGGAGCGGTCCGAGAACTGAACCCTGAGGAACGCCTGTGGTCAGTTGATGTGCTTTGGATACCTCACCTCTCCATGTGACCTTGAAAGACCTACCTGTGAGATAGGACTCAAACCAGTTGAGGGAGGTTCCAGTGATGCCCAGTGATGAGAGGGCGGACAAGAGGATCTGATGATTCACAGTGTCGAAGGCAGCAGACAGGTCCAGTAGAATGAGAACTGATGATTTGGAAGCAGCTTTTGCGATCCGCAGGGCTTCCGTGACTGACAGCAATGCAGTCTCAGTTGAATGTCCTTTCTTGAAGCCAGATTGGTTGACATCCAGCTGGTTGTTCAGAGACAGGAAGGATGATACTTGGTTAAAAGCAACTCGTTCAAGTGTTTTTGCAATGAATGGTAGGAGAGAGACAGGTCTGTAGTTCTCTAGAAGTGATGTGTTTAATGTTGATTTTTTAAGCAGAGGGGTTACCCGAGCCTGCTTAAATGCTGTAGGGAAAATGCCAGTGTGGAGGGATGAGTTGATAATGTGTGTGAGAGCTGGTAGAAGTGTGGGAGAGATGGCTTGTAGAAGGTGTGAGGGGATGGGGTCTAGAGGGCAGCTGGTAGGATGACTGGAGAGGAGAAGTTTAGATACTTCTTCATCGGTTAGTGGAGTGAAGGAGGAGAGAAGGTTATTGGCTGTGGGAGAGGTTAGTCTGGGTTCCTGTGCTGAGAACTGACTGCTGATAGTGGTAGTTTTGTTAGTGAAGAAGTTAGCAAAATCATCAGCAGTTAAAGAGGGGGTGGGTGGTGGTGGAGGTGGACAGAGGAGAGAGTTGAATGTCTTGAACAGTGAACGTGTGTTAGAGGCGCTGTTGATCTTGTTGTGGAAATATGAAGATTTTGCGGCGTGAACGTCAACAATGAAGGCAGAGAGCAGAGATTGATACATACTGAGGTCAGATGTGTCTTTTGATTTGCGCCATTTCCTCTCCGCTGCCCTGAGCTTGGTCCGGTGTTCACGAAGAACCTCAGATAACCAGGGGTTAGAGGGAGTGGTGCGTGCTGGCCTAGAGGAGAGAGGGCAGATATTGTCTAAAGAAGAGGTTAGGATGGAGCATAAAGTATTCGTTGCAGTATTCACATCCAGAGATGAGAAATGTGAGGGTGAGGGAAGAGAAGATGACACAGCAGAGGAAAGATGGGATGGAGAAAGTGAGCGCAGGTTTCGTCTGAAAGTAAATGGTGGGGAGGTTGGTGGAGCATGGGTAGTGAGTTGTAGATTGAAAGTAATGAGGAAATGATCTGAAACTTGGAGAGGTTTCACCAAAATGTTGTCTGTGATACAGTTGCGTGTGTAAACCAGGTCCAGTTGGTTGCCTGACTTGTGAGTACCGGTGGTGATGAGCCGTTTGAGATCGAAAGAGGCTAGGAGAGAGATGAAGTCTGTTGCATATGGCTTCGTTAGGTGGGATGCCATCCTGAGGGAAAGAGGACAGCAACACATCCAGCTCTTCTACAAAGTTTCCTAGTTGACCTGGGGGACGATAAATAACTACAATATGGATCTTCATGGGAGTTGTAAGTGTAATAGCATGATATTCAAATGAGTTGTTATTGCATAGAGAAGAGAGAGGTGAATATTTCCAATTGTTAGAAATGAGAAGACCAGTGCCCCCACCCCTCCCGGATTGGCGAGGTGTGTGAGAGAAAGAGAAGTTGTTAGAGAGAGCAGCAGGGGTTGCTGAGTCTTCTGGACGGATCCAGGTCTCAGTCAAGCCCAAGATATTAAGAGTAGAATGAGATGCAAAGGCTGGAATGAAGTCAGCTTTATTGACTGCTGATTGACAATTCCATAGACCCATAGAAAGAGTGAGAGGTGAGTGTGAGGATGAGAGAAAAGGGCGCAGATAAGCAGTATTGCGCTGCCTTCTGTGCGTGGTGAGAAAGCGTTGTCGAGAGACAACAGGAATGTATTGAAAGCACATAATGATAATGGGAAATAAGATAAAGGTAGGAAAGGAAAGGGTGAAGAAGATACTTTAAGTGCCTTGCAGGTGTCCTTGCTCGGTGGAGTCGCGCAGGTAGAGTCGCAGGTCTTTACCCGAGTCGGTCTTCACACGAGGAGGCTGAACACGAGAGCTGAATGCTTCCGCTGACGCTTCCGCGACAGCGCGCACACTACATAGAAATAATGCTATCAATCGTCTGAGTGAGGACAGCTGTGGTAGTCCTTGCAATTAGCACAGCCAAAGCAAGTGTCCCGACAATAGCCCAAATCGAAACTAGCTGTTATGAACAGCAATACTTAAGTGCTACAATAACAAACAGACTCCAACCCTTAAGACGGCAGATATTCAAAATAGGAACGCGACTAATTAAAATAAAGATATTTAGTGAAGATAAAAATTACAAAGAAGCAAAGAATCGAAAATAGCCCTACTTACTTGACAAATGGTAAACAGAGCAACAGGAGAACTGAATATTAAGAAAAAACAACTTACGCGCTCTTGACGTTCTCACCGAGTGACTGCTGTCCTCACATAGTTACTCACATAGTTGTCTGCAGTTTTGGACACTTTCCAATATCATTCCTTTCAAAAATCATAGCTACTATTATTAAATATAAATAAAACACTCTTAGTAAAACTAAAAAGCAAGGACCACACAAATATCCAATTTCTCTGAATTATAGTTATTACATTATTACCCATGACTACAACTGTTGTAGTGTTTTTTTTAATGGGTAAAAATGCCTTGCATTTGTATGAACATAAGCGTCACGTTTACACAAGGTGACGTCGTTTCACCAGAAGATCCAGTTAGGATATCTTGATTAAAAAGTGAGTCCAAAAAAAATTAAGTGTTTCACTTGTTCATAAATCTTCTCTTGTCTTCTTACTGTAATGAAACGCTGATTTATCTAATGTTCTCCAGGCTGTGAGAATGTGTTGAAGAGAGTGACCATTATTGGGGTGATTCTGTCTTTTCGGTCAATGGTCCAAGACGCTCTCACTGAGGTGAGAGGCTGTTCATGTTCATTAATATTATGTCTGTATTGGTCAGATCTTATAGTGCATGTATAATAATAAATGCATGATGTGTTGTAATATACTGCTATAACATCACTGTACTGGTCAGTAGTGTTGTTTATTGGTATCTGTATGTGGTGTTTACCTGTGTGTCATCTGTATGTTTACCTGGCTGCAAGACAAGTTTCCCTTAGGGGACATTAAACTGAAACTGAACTGATTTTCATCTGTAGATCATGGACAGACACTGTCCGTTTATCATGAGACCCATCAAATGTCTGAAGGACTTTATTCAGCCCGAGCTCGACATCAAGGTGAATCATTCACTCATTCAATCATTCAGCAATTCAATCATTCAAGTTCAATCATTCAGTCATTCACTCATTCAATCGTTCAGCCATTCAATCATTCAAATTCAGTAATTCAGTCATTCAGTCATTCACTCATTCAGTCATTCAGTCATTCAGTCATTCAAAAATTCAGTCATTCAGTCATTCAATCATTCAGTCATTCAACCATTTAGTCATTAAAAATTCAGTCATTCAGTCATTCAGTCATTCAATAATTCAATCATTCAGTCATTCACTCATTCAATCATTCAGTCATTCAGTCATTCAATCATTCAGTCATTCAATCATTCAGTCATTCAGTCATTCAATCATTCAATCATTCAGTCATTCAATCATTCAGTCATTCAGTCATTCACTCATTCAATCATTCAGTCATTCAGTCATTCAAAAATTCAGTCATTCAGTCATTCAATCATTCAGTCATTCAAAAATTCAGTCATTCAGTCATTCAATCATTCAGTCATTCAACCATTTAGTCATTAAAAAATTCAGTCATTCAGTCATTCAATCATTCAATCATTCAGTCATTCAATCATTCAGTCATTCACTCATTCAATCATTCAGTCATTCAATCATTCAATCATTCAGTCATTCAAAAATTCAGTCATTCAATCATTCAGTCATTCAGTCATTCACTCATTCACTCATTCAATCATTCAGTCATTCACTCATTCAATCATTCAGTCATTCAATCATTCAGTCATTCAAAAATTCAGTCATTCAGTCATTCAATCATTCAGTCATTCAGTCATTCACTCATTCAATCATTCAGTCATTCAGTCATTCACTCATTCAATCATTCAGTCATTCACTCATTCAATCATTCAGTCATTCAAAATTTCAGTCATTCAGTCATTCAATCATTCAAAAATTCAGTCATTCAATCATTCAGTCATTCAACCATTTAGTCATTAAAAAATTCAGTCATTCAATCATTCAGTAATTCAATCATTCAGTCATTCAGTCATTCAATCATTCAGTCATTCAGTCATTCAATCATTCAGTCATTCAGTCATTCAATCATTCAGTCATTCAGACATTCAATCATTCAGTCATTCAACCATTTAGTCATTAAAAAATTCAGTCATTCAGTCATTCAGACATTCAAAAATTCAGTCATTCAGTCATTCAATCATTCAGTCATTCAAAAATTCAGTCATTCAGTCATTCAATCATTCAGTCATTCAGTCATTCAATCATTCAGTCATTCAAAAATTCAGTCATTCAATCATTCACTCATTCAGTCATTCAGTCATTCAATCATTCAGTCATTCACTCATTCAATCATTCAGTCATTCAGTCATTCAATCATTCAGTCATTCAATCATTCACTCATTCAATCATTCAGTCATTCACTCATTCAATCATTCACTCATTCAATCATTCAGTCATTCAATCATTCACTCATTCAATCATTCAGTCATTCACTCATTCAATCATTCAGTCATTCACTCATTCAATCATTCAGTCATTCACTCATTCAATCATTCAGTCATTCAGTCATTCACTCATTCAATCATTCAGTCATTCACTCATTCAATCATTCAGTCATTCAAAATTTCAGTCATTCAGTCATTCAATCATTCAAAAATTCAGTCATTCAATCATTCAGTCATTCAACCATTTAGTCATTAAAAAATTCAGTCATTCAATCATTCAGTAATTCAATCATTCAGTCATTCAGTCATTCAATCATTCAGTCATTCAGTCATTCAATCATTCAGTCATTCAGTCATTCAATCATTCAGTCATTCAGACATTCAATCATTCAGTCATTCAACCATTTAGTCATTAAAAAATTCAGTCATTCAGTCATTCAGACATTCAAAAATTCAGTCATTCAGTCATTCAATCATTCAGTCATTCAAAAATTCAGTCATTCAGTCATTCAATCATTCAGTCATTCAGTCATTCAATCATTCAGTCATTCAAAAATTCAGTCATTCAATCATTCACTCATTCAGTCATTCAGTCATTCAATCATTCAGTCATTCACTCATTCAATCATTCAGTCATTCAGTCATTCAATCATTCAGTCATTCAATCATTCACTCATTCAATCATTCAGTCATTCACTCATTCAATCATTCACTCATTCAATCATTCAGTCATTCAATCATTCACTCATTCAATCATTCAGTCATTCACTCATTCAATCATTCAGTCATTCACTCATTCAATCATTCAGTCATTCACTCATTCAATCATTCAGTCATTCAACCATTCAGTCATTCAACCATTTAGTCATTAAAAAATTAAGTCATTCAATCATTCAGTTATTCAATCATTCAGTAATTCAATCATTCAAAAATTCAGTCATTCAATCATTCAGTCATTCAATCATTCAGTCATTCAGTCATTCACTCATTCAATCATTCATCATTCAGTCATTCAATCATTCAGTCATTCAATCATTCAGTAATTCAATCATTCAGTCATTCAAAAATTCAGTCATTCAATCATTCAATTTCAATCATTTAGTCATTCAATCATTCAGTCATTCAATCATTCAGTCATTCAAAAATTCAGTCATTCAATCATTCAGTAATTCAATCATTCAAGTTCAATCATTCAGTCATTCATTCATTCAGTCATTCAAAAATTCAGTCATTCTATCATTCAATCATTCAATCATTCAGTCATTCAAAAATTCAGTCGTTCAGTCATTCATTCATTCAAAAATTCAGTCGTTCAGTCATTCAGTCATTCAAGTTCAATCATTCAGTCATTCACTCATTCAATCATTCAGTCATTCAGTCATTCAATCATTCAGTCATTCAAAAATTCAGTCGTTCAGTCATTCAATCATTCAAGTTCAATCATTCAGTCATTCAGTCATTCACTCATTCAATCATTCAGTCGTTCAGTCATTCAATCACTGCCTCATCAGTTCGCTTGTGTCTGTAGAAAAGAGGGTAACACTTTATAATACTGTTCCTTCATTAATGAATAACTACACAGGAACAAATGAGTAACGCACTATTAACATTCTAGTAACTGCTATTAACTAACAAGAAACTCTGATTAACGAATCATTAAGTAATAGCGCTCAGTTGAATGTGGTAGTTCACTATTAGCTAATCAATAACTACTGTTATTCATTCCTCCCAGAGAACTACTATATACAGATTCATAATTAACATGAATAATGCATAATGTATAATATAAGGTAACGGTAACCCACTAGTAATGACTCAAGTGTTACTATATCCTTCTAAAGGAACTAATAATTATTTGGATCAGTATCTAAAGTGAAAAACATGATAATTACCAAATATTGACTGAAGTCACTGTAAGCTGTTGAGGTTTTTGTAAGATTTTGAATAGTAATTCCTCCTGATGGATTTGGTAACACTTTAGTCATTACTAGTGTGCTCCCATGATCTTCACTTTAGATACTGATCCAAATTATTAGTAGTTCTTTTAAAAAGATGAAGTAACACTTAGTCATTACTATAATAATGACTTATAGCCAAAACCTTACAAAAACCACAACAGCTTACAGTGACTTCGTCAGGTAGACTACAATGCACTGCCTGTTTCGATACTGGTTTTGTTTATTTTCTTCTAATAGGGTTGAAGAATAAGCAGATCTAGCCGTTTTTAAAGCCTCTCTGTACGCAATTGAACTCTCCTTCCATGAAATGCGAAATACCTCTAGTTTAGTTTTCTTCCAGTTGCGCTCCATGTTTCTGGCGGCTCTCTTAAGGGCCTGAGTGTGCTCGCTGTACCACGGCCTTGGACTATTTTCTTTAATCTAAGAAAATCTTTAATGATCTTTGCAATGGAAGTGAATCGATCAAAACTAACTTTAGCTGGACAATAACTTTATTCTAGAGCTGCTGTAAAGCCAAATCAATCTCTGTTACTTTCATTTCCTATTATCACTGCAAAGCTGCTTTGAAACAATCGATATTGTTAAAAGCGCTGTATAAATGAAGTAGACTTGACTAATTCTGAAGATATGACTATAGATTACAGCAACACCTCCCCCTTTCAGACGAGGCTCATGTTTATAACAGTAATCCCGGGGGTTGGACTCAAAGTAAAAAGATTAAAGTAATGTAATCGTCTGGTTTTAGCCAGGTTTCTGTCAAACATAGCACATCTAGATTATAATCTGTAATCATTTCCTTAACAGTAAGTGCTTGATGGTAACGACACTCTTGTCTTGTTAATTGATTGTCCTCGTGTCTGATCACGTGTAGATGACTCTCGGTGTGTTTGAGATGGCTTCGGCTGCTGGTTTGAGATGTGAGATCGACCCTGCACTGGTTTCGGCGATAGCAAACATGCAGACAGGTGAAGTCCTGATAAAGGAGGAATGTCTCAATCTAATCTGATTGTTTTCATGTATAACCTTTTATTCTCCACGCCAGACAACTTGTCGCTCGAGGAGGAGTTTAAGATCAGCTGTCTCCTGATGGTGTATATAGCCGTGTCTCTGCCTACCCTGTGTCTGGATCCCAACTCCTTCTACAGCCGAGAACTGGGAGGTGAGTTTGAGTCTCACAGACGACAGAAACACTTTCTACAAGCGGTAGATGATCGGAGGATGTAGATCATCTCAGGCCAAAGCAAGACCTTTATGCCTGATGGACATATATATATATATATATATATATATATATATATATATATATATATATATATATATACATACACTCACCTAAAGGATTATTAGGAACACCTGTTCAATGTCTCATTAATGCAATTATCTAATCAACCAATCACATGGCAGTTGCTTCAATGCATTTAGGGGTGTGGTCCTGGTCAAGGCAATCTCCTGAACTCCAAACTGAATGTCAGAATGGGAAAGAAAGGTGATTTAAGCAATTTGGAGCATGGCATGGTTGTTGGTGCAAGACGGGCCGGTCTGAGTATTTCACAATCTGCTCAGTTACTGGGATTTTCACGCACAACCATTTCTAGGGTTTACAAAGAATGGTGTGAAAAGGGAAAAACATCCAGTATGCGGCAGTCCTGTGGGCGAAAATGCCTTGTTGATGCTAGAGGTCAGAGGAGAATGGGCCGACTGATTCAAGCTGATAGAAGAGCAACTTTGACTGAAATAACCACTCGTTACAACCGAGGTATGCAGCAAAGCATTTGTGAAGCCACAACACACACAACCTTGAGGCGGATGGGCTACAACAGCAGAAGACCCCACCGGGTACCACTCATCTCCACTACAAATAGGAAAAAGAGGCTACAATTTGCAAGAGCTCACCAAAATTGGACAGTTGAAGACTGGAAAAATGTTGCCTTGTCCGATGAGTCTCGATTTCTGTTGAGACATTCAGATGGTAGAGTCAGAATTTGGCGTAAACAGAATGAGAACATGGATCCATCAAGCCTTGTTACCACTGTGCAGGCTGGTGGTGGTGGTGTAATGGTGTGGGGGATGTTTTCTTGGCACACTTTAGGCCCCTTAGTGCCAATTGGGCATCGTTTAAATGCCACGGCCTACCTGAGCATTGTTTCTGACCATGTCCATCCCTTTATGGCCACCATGTACCCATCCTCTGATGGCTACTTCCAGCAGGATAATGCACCATGTCACAAAGCTCGAATCATTTCAAATTGGTTTCTTGAACATGACAATGAGTTCACTGTACTAAAATGGCCCCCACAGTCACCAGATCTCAACCCAATAGAGCATCTTTGGGATGTGGTGCCCTGGATGTGCATCCCACAAATCTCCATCAACTGCAAGATGCTATCCTATCAATATGGGCCAACATTTCTAAAGAATGCTTTCAGCACCTTGTTGAATCAATGCCACGTAGAATTAAGGCAGTTCTGAAGGCGAAAGGGGGTCAAACACAGTATTAGTATGGTGTTCCTAATAATCCTTTAGGTGAGTGTATATATTTAATGGCAGTGAATGGCCTGTTTCTGTTTTGAAGTCCATAAAAGTGCATCTATCCATCATAAAAATGCATGAAGCTAGAATAAAATGGTTCAGATATTCATACAATAAAATAATCTGGGTGCCATGAAAGTTTTGTGAATATGATCAAAAATGCTGGCAGGGAAAGGGTTAAGATGGCGTTTACACCTGGTCTCTTCACGATCGGAGAGCTATCAGATCACAGAAACACATGAAGTGGCCAGGCTTTATAAACAGGCTATATGTACATGTGCTATATAAATAAAACTGAGCTTGAGCTTGTGGTTTTCTCCAGGTCACCAGAACAACATCCACTGTTTGGCGACTGCAGTGAATCATCTGGCGGCCGCCATGTTCACCGTCCAGAGGAAGAACATACAAACACAACTCCAGGAGTTCCTGAAGGTGAAACACACACACACACACACTCATCTTACACTGCTTCACGTCACTCAGAACATCTCATCTGTAATGTGTGTGTGTGTGTGTGTGTGTGTAGGTGGCGTCCTCCATCTTACTCCAGCTTGGTCAGAATGTGGAGCGAGTGGAAATAAAGAACAGAGACTCAGTTTATCTCATTCTTCACATGGTAACGAAGGATTAATATGGAGGATTAATATGAGCTCAGGATCTATAAATGCTTTATGAACAAAGTGTTTTCTCTTGTGTGTGTGTTGTAGATCGTGGATCAGTCGCCGTTCTTGAGTCAAGACATGCTGGAGATGTGTTTCCCGTACGTTCTCCTGAGAAACGCTTACAGAGAAGTTCACAAGACCTTCGTCCACACTATGGGCTGATCTCAGACCAGCACTGATTCTGGAGCTTGTCTTTTTTGAAATAAAAATGTAAATAACTGTTTTCAACATATGATTATTATCAAAGTGTTTCTTGATCATCAGATCCTCATATTAGAGTGATTTCTGAAGGATCATGTGACACTGAAGCTGAAAATACAGCTTTGATCACAGGAATAAATTACACTTTACTATATATTCACACAGAGAACAGCTGATTTACACTGGAATAATATTTAACAATATTACTATTTTTTGTGTATTTTTAATCAAATAAATGCAGCCTTGGTGAGTAGAAGAGACTTCTTTTAAAAACATTAAAAATCTTACTGATTCAAAACGTTTGACTGGTAGTGTAGTTTAACATATTAAACTGATATGCACCTACTTTGATTTAGATAATGGATGCTTGTGTTAAAGTCCCCCTGTAGTCAATCATTTTATCTTTTAAAACTCATCTTTGACCACCAAAATGACATATTTAAACGTTTTTTTTCCCTTCATGTCTTAAAATATTTTGAATGTAACTCGACACCCTCACCTCATTTATTATGCGTGGTTCTGAATATGCAAATGAGCCCCGCCTCCACTCACTCCCTCAGCTCAGAGATCCACTGGTTGACGATCACACGTTGATCTGATTGGTTACAAGGTCGTTTGTGACGTCAGAAACACCAGCGATTTCAAACCGTGTTTTTGAGACTGTCTTTGGTTCACTGCAGTTTTAAGGAGGAAATACTCAGCAATGCTGTCGACTTATGAACTTACACATGGTGTGTCTTAAAGCTTATTAAAAACACCACATAGACACATAAACAACATTAAAAGCTGGATTTTCACCACAGGACTTTCTATTGGACGTATGAAATTTGCTGAAAATACCGCTGCATGTAATACTTTTTTCACTGTTTGCTTTTTCTTGTGTCTAATTACAACTTGAGATCCACTAGAAAAGGATGTATTTTTCTCTGTTTTAATTATGTTGTCATGATGGTTAATAAATGAAAGTTGTATTTTTATCATTCTCACAAATTCACTGATCACCATTATTTGCACAGAAAAACTCGAAGCTTCTCAACACTGACTGTGATTGTGCTGTACATTTGTGTTTTCAAATTAATGTTAAAATGCTGTCAAATAAAAAGGCAACATAAGCATAACATAAGTTTGTGTCAGTTTTATGTGCAGTATTCATGCAATTACATGAATATATTTTAAAGGGTGGGTATAATGCCCTTTTCACAAGATGTAAAATAAGTCTCTGAAGTCCCCAGAGTGTGTGTGTGAAGTTTAGCTCAAAATACCCCACAGATATTTTTATATAGCATGTTAAAATTGTCACTTTTGAGCAAACGCACCATTTTGTGTGTCCCTTTAAATGCAAATGAGGTGCTGCTCCCAGCGCAGGGGGCGGAGCTACAACAGCTTGTGTTCTTTTAACACACACACACACACACACACAGATCAGTGAAAACGGCTGAAAGCACAGTATTCTGCTGTCAGGCCAGTAGGTGGCGATGTCACTGTGTGGAGAAACACTACACACCTGTAGACATAATCTCACTGTCTTCACAGATTCGTGGTTTTGTAGTTTACAGAGACGATAACGGTATAGATGTTATTCGATCTGCGTCATCAATGTTTGCGGCGGCCATATTGTTGACATAAAATGAAAACTTAAAATTGACAAAACAACCGACTCTCATGCCTTTTCTTTTGCATTTACATTTTAATACAACAAATCTTGCATGTCACAAAGAACTTGTTTTTCCACCTCCACGAATGAGACGAGTGTCGTTCATTATGTTGCCTTGTTGAGGTAAATTGTAGTTTGTATACGGATACTGTATGAACGAGATAGTTATAAATATCCGGATAAGTTACGGCTGGCAATAAGGACGGATCTTTACTTAATGCTATTATTTGATGTGGGTCCACACCAATCAAGCTTATCTTCTCTTGATACCGACGAGATGAAGCCAGGCTACTGCTCCCCTCCGCTCAAATCTGCGCGCGGCTAGGGGCAGCAGGACAGAGGTCATGTCAACAATATGGCCGCGGTTAGCTACTTCCGGTGTTTGCGAATAAGGTTTGTGTTTTCAGGCCCCAAAATGCCATTGTTGAGTAAATGAACGGCCAAAAAAACGCATAAAAAGTTTTCTGTTTTTAGTTGAAAATGGTGTGATGTAAAAGGCTCCAAACTTCCCCTCCGCCATTTGAAAGTGCGTTCAACGCCGCCAAGTAGACAAGGGAAGTTTATTTGGACAGAGCCTCGACACCATGATTTTGACAGAGTTAATTACTCAACGGCTGCGTTCCAGTCCAAAACTGCCATGCCCATCACTCGCTAATCGCTAATTTCCCTCCGCCTCGTTCGCTCGAGTGAGCGAGCGAAAGGAAACACAGGGCTGAGTAACACTCCTCATTTACCCCTAGTCCAGTTTAATATAAACGCTGGCGGGGAACGACTTCAACAAAACAGCCATATCTTGAACTTTTGTCTTGTGCACACAGGCACTATATGAACCATAACCTACCCGATGAAATATGTTTCTGGTTGCTACATGTAAAATTCAAACATCTGCTAATATGACAAATATTAAATCTAATTCACTTCATGAAATAAAAGAATTGAAAGCCAGCAGAGTTGAACTCGCTCGATGTAACCACGGCAGGAGAAGGGTTAATACATCACTCACGTGAACACACATGCAATCGGTGGCATCCTTTATTGACTCAAGATGCACAATATTCATGAATAAAATTAAAAAAATCTCATCTGTGATCTCAATGATAAATGCAATGGTAGCCTTGAATCTAAATAAAATTGGCATTAACAGCAGCTACAAAACTCTAGTCTGACATTGGCAATAAAGAAAAAGAATGAATGAAATAATGCAATAAGCACAGAAAGCAGTTCAGCGAGCACAACCATGTTACGGTATTAATGATGTGATATTGTTCAGAGCGTGGGTAAGAAAGTCACTTCCTATTGTGTACAATATTAAATCAGATCATCGTTTAGAATGTTTCATGAGTTTCCCCAGAACTATAAATCCTGCAGCGAGTCGAAGAAATTAAGCTTTTAAATAAGACTTCAAAATCTACAGTCGAACCACATTAGCTCACTATCCTGACAACATATTCAAAGCTTAGAAACAATTCTCAAAAATAAAGTTAAGACACCATATCAAATCACATTAAATGTAATCAAACTAATCAGATTCAGGATGAAGCCGCTGCCGTGTTCAGCTCACAGATGTCCCGCTCTCCGGAGATCACTTCTTCTCCTTCTTCTTTTCCTACAGAACCAACAGAATAAAGTCAGTCTGGAATAGAGTCGATGAAGCAACGGCGCTGATGGAGCGTTATGATGTCAGAAATACCTTCTCGTTCATAGAGAGGATGATGACAAGCTTTCTGAAGATGGTCACGAAGTCCAGGAAGAGGTCCACACAATGCCTTCGTTCACAGAACACAAACACAAGCTTACAAACAGAGTCATACTCAATCCCGTTCCTTCCTTTCTCATATGTACAACTTTATTGTGGTTGCTTCATTAAACAATGGATTTGGTTTCTTTTAGATACACTCAGCGCCGCCGCTCCCACCACGCGCATCACGCGCTGTGCGTAGGACACCAAGTGCTGAGGGGGCACCAAAAATAGCCTAATGAAAAACCAATCATCAAACTTCTTGTTATAATCAGATTCAGCGCGTTCTTCCTCTTCACTCCGCAGCGGCGCCGAGCAGAGACAGAGAGCACGTCAGAAACACAGGACAGGGTGTGTGTGTGTGTGTGTGTGGGTTCATCTGAGCCTCATTGGTCTGTCACTGCTCGTCAATGTCAGAATATTTGAGATGACCAATCAAATCAAAGTAGGCGGGCTTTATGTTCACAGACGCTGAGCGCGAATTTTAACAGTGAAACTCGACGCTTCAGTGTACGGTCAAGTGCGAGATAAGATGTAAGTAGCTAAACAACTTTATTTGACAGTTTTTTTAGGTCATAAATGTTAAACGAATGACAAAAAATAATTAGGCAAACTAATATAGTTTTGTTTTGTCTAATTTCGCCATTTTGAACTGAAAATAGGCCTATGTAACATGTAGCCTAGTGTAATAGTTTAGGCTACTGTCATTGTGAGGGGACAAGAAACATGAACAAAGCCGTTTTCATCATGTTAGGCACAGGATTTATAATGAATGTGTACATATTGAGAATAAAATACAAATTGTAACCTTTAGTAAATTAAAAAAGCCAACTTTAGGAGGGGAAGAGACAGGGCAAGATAAAAACAAAGAGAAAAAGAGTGTGATGCTGATGAGGAGAGAAAAATAATCAGCTGCCCACTGACATGGTTTTAAAGCTGTTGTTATCGATTTTTTTTTTTTTTTTTGTGCCTTCACAACATCTTAAAATGCACATCTGTAGTTCAGAAAAATCCCAAATTTCCCCCGAACACCCCTAACTAACCTGCCTCAAATTCGGGATCCCAGTGATTATAAAACCATGCCATTGCATGGTAATGAAACTAGTTAATAGTAAGCATTAGACCCTAATCTAAAGTGTTACTTTTTAGCTTTTTAATTTTTTTATAAATCATACCCTCATTGGGGGCTTAGCCCCCCTAAATGAAAATCCTAAATAAAAATGTTTTTTTTTAGGGGTGGGGTGGGGGGCATCATAAAGGAATTATGCTTAGGGCACCAAAATGGCTAGCAGCGGCACTGGATACAATTTTACTCTTAATACTAATATAAACTGGGGATGCGCTTCTCTTGTCCTTCATTCATCAGTATAGGTGGAGGCAGGGCATTCATCGGCTCATGCTGGATACCAGTTTAAACTTTGGCATCTATACTGACCCAGTTTACACACACACACACACACACACACACACACACACACACACACACACACACACAGTGTGTGCATAAAG
The DNA here is from genome assembly GCA_029959095.1 of Rhinichthys osculus. Classification (NCBI taxonomy): domain Eukaryota; kingdom Metazoa; phylum Chordata; class Actinopteri; order Cypriniformes; family Leuciscidae; genus Rhinichthys; species Rhinichthys osculus. The sequence continues at coordinate 35,499,238 of JARWKJ010000022.1, read as the reverse complement.
CGTGCAGTAAACATGAACATCTTCGCTGTAAATATTAAAGGCCACGACACACTCCGGCTGGTGAACTCCCATTGGTCAGTGGTGATGATGTAACATGTGGGTGTGTCTCTGAGGCTCCGCCTCCTTCGAGGTCTAAATCTTCTCCTGTTCAGGCGGTCGAGGTTCAGACGCGAGTAACAACACGAGACCCTGAGAGACGCTTTATAGCAGGAACTGAAGCGGAGAGACTGACACTGTCTGGAGCTCGTCGTCATGTTTGAACGAAACTTTTTACGCTTTGTTTTTTTTAGAATTTTTCTTCTTAATGGGAATGGTCCGAAACTTAAAGGTTTTGGCACTTGCTTTGTGAACACACACAAATCATGGCCATGATCTGAACCGGTTGACTGGCT
>JARWKJ010000022.1:35483846-35493846 GCA_029959095.1 Rhinichthys osculus | reverse complement strand
CCACGCCACACCCACTACCCCCTGCCCTGCCACGCCACACCCACTACCCCCTGCCCTGCCACGCCACACCCACTACCCCCTGCCCTGCCACGCCACTACCCCCTGCCCTGCCACGCCACACCCACTACCCCCTGCCCTGCCACGCCACACCCACTACCCCCGCCCTGCCACGCCACACCCACTCCCCCCTGCCCTGCCACGCCACACCCACTACCCCCTGCCCTGCCACGCCACACCCACTCCCCCCTGCCCTGCCACGCCACACCCACTACCCCCTGCCCTGCCACGCCACACCCACTACCCCCTGCCCTGCCACGCCACACCCACTACCCCCTGCCCTGCCACGCCACACCCACTCCCCCTGCCCTGCCACACCCACTCCCCCCTGCCCTGCCACACCACACCCACTACCCCCTGCCCTGCCACACCCACTACCCCCTGCCCTGCCACGCCACACCCACTCCCCCCTGCCCTGCCACGCCACACCCACTACCCCCTGCCCTGCCACGCCACACCCACTCCCCCCTGCCCTGCCACACCCACTACCCCCTGCCCTGCCACGCCACACCCACTACCCCCTGCCCTGCCACGCCACACCCACTACCCCCTGCCCTGCCACGCCACACCCACTCCCCCTGCCCTGCCACACCCACTCCCCCCTGCCCTGCCACGCCACACCCACTACCCCCTGCCCTGCCACGCCACACCCACTACCCCCTGCCCTGCCACGCCACACCCACTCCCCCCTGCCCTGCCACGCCACACCCACTACCCCCTGCCCTGCCACGCCACACCCACTACCCCCTGCCCTGCCACGCCACACCCACTACCCCCTGCCCTGCCACGCCACACCCACTCCCCCTGCCCTGCCACACCCACTCCCCCCTGCCCTGCCACACCACACCCACTACCCCCTGCCGTGCCACGCCACACCCACTCCCCCCTGCCACGCCACACCCACTACCCCCTGCCCTGCCACACCCACTACCCCCTGCCCTGCCACGCCACACCCACTACCCCCTGCCCTGCCACGCCCACTACCCCCTGCCCTGCCACGCCACTACCCCCTGCCCTGCCACGCCACACCCACTCCCCCCGCCCTGCCACGCCACACCCACTACCCCCTGCCCTGCCACGCCACACCCACTACCCCCTGCCCTGCCACGCCACACCCACTACCCCCTGCCCTGCCACGCCACACCCACTACCCCCTGCCCTGCCACGCCACACCCACTACCCCCTGCCCTGCCACGCCACACCCACTACCCCCTGCCCTGCCACGCCACACCCACTACCCCCTGCCCTGCCACACCACACCCACTACCCCCTGCCGTCATAACTGTGAAATGCTATTTTCAGGCATTTCAACACATAATTATGGAGATCAGGGATATTGATTTCAGATTAAACTGTTGGATTTTGAAATACAAACAGGAACGATTTTAAAACAGTGTACAAAACAAGTCACGAAATGGCAGCATCTGCGTTTGTATGAAACGAGAGAGCGAGTCCGCGATACTGGATGGCATAATTAAATAACTGTACACAAAATATCGATTCGACTGAGTTTTAATACTTTATTAGCTCAGCAAACGCAAAACGCCCAGAAAGAATAACGGTTCCTGGCGAGTGTTAAGCGCTTCAGTGACCCGGATGAGCCTGTGCTTCTGTGTTCTGTTGTTATCTGGGAATATCACACCGCTGCATGGCGCTATTGACCAATCAGAATCAAGTATTCCACAGAGCCGTGTAATAAACAACATTAAAAACTGGATTTTCGCCACAGGGGGACTTTCAGTGTTACTCCAACATGGCATGTGCACATAATGGTGTGTGTATTTGATCATTTAAGCTCAATAAATCTCAAAAGTGAACAGAATGCAGGATCTCATGCTGTTTGAGAGGCGCCTTTCTGTCCGCGCTTCAGGTGTGTGTGTGTGTGCAAACGATACATCACAATCTCTAGCAATAGACACGTTACACTTCATGAGTAATTGGGCGAATGCTAATATTTGTAAGAACAGTCATTAGAAAGTAACCCTGTGATCAGGAACATTACCTCGGGTCGATGCTGATGACGTAGTCCATGAGCGGCCCGAGTCCGAGACCTGTTTAACACACACAGTGACGTGTTATGGTATTATATGACGTTACAGTGAGTGTGTTGAACACATGATCTAGGGAATGAGCAGAGGTTTGATCAGCTGACCTGTGAAGAAAGCGAAAGCGGCCAGAATGGCCAACCTCTTCTTCTCCGTCTGAGGACTGTGAGGAGTCATGGCCAGCCAACCCATCATGGCCAGGGACCCCAGCATAGTGATCCCACCCTGAAACACAACATCAGGTGTGTGTGAGTGAGTGTGTGTGTGATCCCACCCTGAAACACAACATCAGGTGTGTGTGAGCGAGTGTGTGTGTGATCCCATCCTGAAACACAACATCAGGTGTGTGTGAGCGAGTGTGTGTGTGATCCCACCCTGAAACACAACATCAGGTGTGTGTGAGCGAGTGTGTGTGTGATCCCACCCTGAAACACAACATCAGGTGTGTGTGAGCGAGTGTGTGTGTGATCCCACCCTGAAACACAACATCAGGTGTGTGTGAGCGAGTGTGTGTGTGATCCCACCCTGAAACACAACATCAGGTGTGTGTGAGCGAGTGTGTGTGTGATCCCACCCTGAAACACAACATCAGGTGTGTGTGAGCGAGTGTGTGTGTTATCCCACCCTGAAACACAACATCAGGTGTGTGTGAGCGAGTGTGTGTGTGATCCCACCCTGAAACACAACATCAGGTGTGTGTGAGCGAGTGTGTGTGTGTGATCCCACCCTGAAACACAACATCAGGTGTGTGTGAGCGAGTGTGTGTGTGATCCCACCCTGAAACACAACATCAGGTGTGTGTGAGCGAGTGTGTGTGTGATCCCACCCTGAAACACAACATCAGGTGTGTGTGAGCGAGTGTGTGTGTGATCCCACCCTGAAACACAACATCAGGTGTGTGTGAGGGAGTGTGTGTGTGTGATCCCACCCTGAAACACAACATCAGGTGTGTGTGAGCGAGTGTGTGTGTGATCCCACCCTGAAACACAACATCAGGTGTGTGTGAGCGAGTGTGTGTGTGATCCCACCCTGAAACACAACATCAGGTGTGTGTGAGCGAGTGTGTGTGTGTGATCCCACCCTGAAACACAACATCAGGTGTGTGTGAGCGAGTGTGTGTGTGATCCCACCCTGAAACACAACATCAGGTGTGTGTGAGCGAGTGTGTGTGTGTGATCCCACCCTGAAACACAACATCAGGTGTGTGTGAGCGAGTGTGTGTGTGATCCCACCCTGAAACACAACATCAGGTGTGTGTGAGCGAGTGTGTGTGTGATCCCACCCTGAAACACAACATCAGGTGTGTGTGAGCGAGTGTGTGTGTGATCCCACCCTGAAACACAACATCAGGTGTGTGTGAGCGAGTGTGTGTGTGTGATCCCACCCTGAAACACAACATCAGGTGTGTGTGAGTGAGTGTGTGTGTGATCCCACCCTGAAACACAACATCAGGTGTGTGTGAGCGAGTGTGTGTGTGATCCCACCCTGAAACACAACATCAGGTGTGTGTGAGCGAGTGTGTGTGTGATCCCACCCTGAAACACAACATCAGGTGTGTGTGAGCGAGTGTGTGTGTGATCCCACCCTGAAACACAACATCAGGTGTGTGTGAGCGAGTGTGTGTGTGATCCCACCCTGAAACACAACATCAGGTGTGTGTGAGCGAGTGTGTGTGTGATCCCACCCTGAAACACAACATCAGGTGTGTGTGAGCGAGTGTGTGTGTGATCCCACCCTGAAACACAACATCAGGTGTGTGTGAGCGAGTGTGTGTGTGATCCCACCCTGAAACACAACATCAGGTGTGTGTGAGCGAGTGTGTGTGTGTGATCCCACCCTGAAACAAAACATCAGGTGTGTGTGAGCGAGTGTGTGTGTGATCCCACCCTGAAACACAACATCAGGTGTGTGTGAGCGAGTGTGTGTGTGATCCCACCCTGAAACACAACATCAGGTGTGTGTGAGCGAGTGTGTGTGTGATCCCACCCTGAAACACAACATCAGGTGTGTGTGAGCGAGTGTGTGTGTGATCCCACCCTGAAACACAACATCAGGTGTGTGTGAGCGAGTGTGTGTGTGATCCCACCCTGAAACAAAACATCAGGTGTGTGTGAGCGAGTGTGTGTGTGATCCCACCCTGAAACACAACATCAGGTGTGTGTGAGCGAGTGTGTGTGTGATCCCACCCTGAAACACAACATCAGGTGTGTGTGAGCGAGTGTGTGTGTGATCCCACCCTGAAACACAACATCAGGTGTGTGTAAGCGAGTGTGTGTGTGATCCCACCCTGAAACACAACATCAGGTGTGTGTAAGCGAGTGTGTGTGTGATCCCACCCTGAAACACAACATCAGGTGTGTGTGAGCGAGTGTGTGTGTGATCCCACCCTGAAACACAACATCAGGTGTGTGTGAGCGAGTGTGTGTGTGATCCCACCCTGAAACACAACATCAGGTGTGTGTGAGCGAGTGTGTGTGTGATCCCACCCTGAAACACAACATCAGGTGTGTGTGAGCGAGTGTGTGTGTGATCCCACCCTGAAACACAACATCAGGTGTGTGTGAGCGAGTGTGTGTGTGATCCCACCCTGAAACACAACATCAGGTGTGTGTGAGCGAGTGTGTGTGTGATCCCACCCTGAAACAAAACATCAGGTGTGTGTGAGCGAGTGTGTGTGTGATCCCACCCTGAAACACAACATCAGGTGTGTGTGAGCGAGTGTGTGTGTGATCCCACCCTGAAACACAACATCAGGTGTGTGTGAGCGAGTGTGTGTGTGATCCCACCCTGAAACACAACATCAGGTGTGTGTGAGCGAGTGTGTGTGTGATCCCACCCTGAAACACAACATCAGGTGTGTGTGAGCGAGTGTGTGTGTGATCCCACCCTGAAACACAACATCAGGTGTGTGTGAGCGAGTGTGTGTGTGATCCCACCCTGAAACACAACATCAGGTGTGTGTGAGCGAGTGTGTGTGTGATCCCACCCTGAAACACAACATCAGGTGTGTGTGAGCGAGTGTGTGTGTGATCCCACCCTGAAACACAACATCAGGTGTGTGTGAGCGAGTGTGTGTGTGATCCCACCCTGAAACAAAACATCAGGTGTGTGTGAGCGAGTGTGTGTGATCCCACCCTGAAACACAACATCAGGTGTGTGTGTGTGAGTGTGTGTGAGAGTGTGTGTGTGATCCCACCCTGAAACACAACATCAGGTGTGTGTGAGCGAGTTGTGTGTGATCCCACCCTGAAACACAACATCAGGTGTGTGTGAGCGAGTTGTGTGTAATCCCACCCTGAAACATCCACAATAAAAGTGCATCCATCCATCATATGCACTTTTATGATGGGTGCAAGTGAGTGTGAGTGTGTGTGAGAGAGTGAAGATAAACCCCAGGTGTACCTGAAACATGTGTGTGATGACATAGATGTAGGCGCCGGCGGTGGCCACCAGCATACACACCGCCAGACTGGCATACACACTCTTCAGGTGTTGCTGAGTCGAGCGCGAACTGCCAGAGAAACACACTTCAGTGAACAGAACACCTTCAGAACATTCACTTATTCATTCACTTACCATAGGACTCTAGTTATTATAGTGTAGATAGAATGTGTAATCAGAAAAGCACATTACATCACACACACACACACACACGTACACGTCTAAAAAAGAAACTGAGGTGATCAAAACACTTACATTTGAGAGAACTTGAAGAGAGCATCAAAGTTGATGCTGCGATCGAACACGTTCATGTTTCTGTTGTTTCAGTCACAGGAGAACCTGCTGAAAGAGAACACACACAGGAGTGAGCAGGAGTGTGTGTGGAGTGAGCAGGAGTGTGTGTGGAGTGAGCAGGAGTGTGTGTGGAGTGAGCAGGAGTGTGTGTGGAGTGAGCAGGAGTGTGTGTGGAGAGAGCAGGAGTGTGTGTGGAGTGAGCAGGAGTGTGTGTGTGGAGTGAGCAGGAGTGTGAGCAGGAGTGTGTGTGTGGAGTGAGCAGGAGTGTGTGTGGAGTGTGTGTGGAGTGAGCAGGAGTGTGTGTGGAGTGAGCAGGAGTGTGTGTGTGGAGTGAGCAGGAGTGTGTGTGGAGTGAGCAGGAGTGTGTGTGGAGAGAGCAGGAGTGTGTGTGGAGTGAGCAGGAGTGTGTGTGTGGAGTGAGCAGGAGTGTGAGCAGGAGTGTGTGTGTGGAGTGAGCAGGAGTGTGTGTGGAGTGTGTGTGGAGTGAGCAGGAGTGTGTGTGGAGTGAGCAGGAGTGTGTGTGTGGAGTGAGCAGGAGTGTGTGTGGAGTGAGCAGGAGTGTGTGTGTGTGTGGAGTGAGCAGGAGTGTGTGTGGAGTGTGTGTGGAGTGAGCAGGAGTGTGTGTGGAGTGTGTGTGGAGTGAGCAGGAGTGTGTGTGGAGTGTGTGTGGAGTGAGCAGGAGTGTGTGTGGAGTGAGCAGGAGTGTGTGTGGAGTGAGCAGGAGTGTGTGTGGAGTGAGCAGGAGTGTGTGTGGAGTGAGCAGGAGTGTGTGTGTGGAGTGAGCAGGAGTGTGTGTGTGGAGTGAGCAGGAGTGTGTGTGGAGTGAGCAGGAGTGTGTGTGGAGTGAGCAGGAGTGTGTGTGGAGTGAGCAGGAGTGTGTGTGTGGAGTGAGCAGGAGTGTGTGTGGAGTGAGCAGCACAGGCGTTACGCTTCTCAAGAACACCAGGGTCAATGAATGTTCCCTTCTCAGTCAACTTTCCTTTTACCAGTTCTGATTAACTATTAATATATTGTTTACTTAATTGTGTAGAAGCGAGTGTGTATGTGTGTGTGTGTGTGTGTGTGTGTAAGAGTGTGTACAAGCGAGTGTGTGTAGAAGCAAGCGTGTGTGTGAGAGGTTGTATACAAGCGGGCGTGTGAGTGTGTAGAAGCGAGTGTGTGTGTGAGTGAGTGTGTAGAAGCGAGTGTGTGTGTGAGTGAGTGTGTAGAAGCGAGTGTGTGTGTGAGTGAGTGTGTACAAGCGAGTGTGTGTATGTCGACAAGTCTGAAAAGGATATTTAACATGAGATTAAAACTAAATAAAAAATAATAGCTGAAAAAAAAAAACACTTATTAACAGAAACACTAAAATCAAAACGCAGTGTTGAAGGTCAGAGGTCATGTGACGTCACAGCAGTCAGTAGAGCGGAAACACTGACCAACTCTGATCATTAAAGGCTCGCAGGAAATGATGTAATTCTGAAAGTTCACTGAGAAACATCATGTACTTTTTTGGAGGTGTTTCTACTCTACTAAATGTCAATCACATGGTCACTGTGCATTTTAAAACTAAACTGGTTTTCTAAAAGACCTGCGTATAGCCTGACCTTTGACCTCATCATCTGACAGCAGCGCAGAATCCTCACATTAGACAGGCTTGAGGGAATAAACTAGAGATTACGTGTGTTGGTCTTTAAAAACCCGTCTACATCAGTGGTTTCCGTCCACACAGAGGAATACCAGAAAGATCAACACCGAACTTCCCCGCGGAGAGTGAAAGTAAAAGCTCAAACTTGCTTCGATGTAACGAGAGTAACGCTAGTGTTACACGGAACACACACTTCTGTTACCAACTCCAACACCGACTAGCAGCTAAACCTCACAAACCCAAACCCCGACCCGCAGTGAAGCCTACACACGAGCTTCCCTGTAATACACACGCGTTACACGCACAGCTCGAACACGACGGATAATCGCGTTGATCGCAGAAGTTTGTCGAGTTGTGTGTGTTTAATCGCGTTCAGTTCTCGGGCTCGACCGTGACGTGTTTCTTCTGGCGGTTTGTTTACGCGTCACGCGCTTCCCGCTCATCTTGTTATTATTTATCGTAAATATGATTTCTCGATATTCTACAAAGGTAAAGTTGATTAAATTACCTTAAGCTGTGAAAGTGTGTGTGTCTCCGTCGGTTGTTCCTGAAGGCCTGTGGATTCGGATCAACGCCTCTCTGTCACGTACAGCGCTTGCAAAACAACGCGACGTCACCAGCGTGATGACGTCACGCGCACGCTGCTCCTCGCTGGCTTTTAATGAATCTCTCTATGAAGGATAGGAATGAAATCATTAAAGCAGTAAAATGCATAAAAGAATTTTCAGATGTATCAGGGCTAGGAATGAATATGAATAAGTCTGTTCTGTTTCCTCTCAAAGAATGTAGTTTAACTAATTTATGTAACATTCCAATTGCAAATCAAGTAACATATCTGGGAGTTGTTATATGCAAAGATGAAAATTTGCGTAATGATTTAAACTTCAACCCAATTATTAACAAAACTAGTAAGAGGCTTAATGCATGGCTACAAAGGGATCTATCAATTCTGGGGCGGGTACTTTTGTCAAAAGCGGAAGGAATCTCCAGATCAGTCTATGTTTCTTATCATTGGATATTCCCTCTAAAGTTACCAAACAATTAGAGATAAAATGCTTTTTGATTTTATTTGGAAAAACAAGCCACATTATTTGAGAAAAGAAATTTTATGCAATCCTAAAGATCATGGTGGTTTAGAAGTGTTGAGTTATGATGCTTTGAACAATGTATTTAAAAAAAATTGGCTTATTCAGTATTAAAAAAATAAAGACTGCATTTGGAATTCCTTTCCCGATTATCTATTTAAACAATTGGGCGACCTCTCATTTTTATTGAAGTGTAATTTTTCGATTGAAAAAATACCATTTAAGCTTGCAAAATTTCATAAACAAGCTCTCATGGCATGGACACTGGCCTACAAACATCATTTCCACCTAGGAGATATTATATTTGGAACAACAAAGACATCCTTTACAAAAATAAATCTCTTTTTTTTACTACTGGTTTGAAAATAATATTATATTAGTTAGCCAGCTTTTGAATAATGATGGAAATGTATTAACATATAGAGAATTTTTGAATAAATTTAAAGTTCGACCTAAAGACTTTGCAGTTGTAATGGATGCGATTCCCTGGAAAGTATTGATCCTTCTTAAAAATACATCACAAGAGGAAGATTTAAATTTTACAGACATCATGGGTAAAAGATTTCTGGGTAATACAAATATTTTACAAAATAAAGTCTCAAATAACTATGTTAGGAATATACTTAATGATATTGTTTACCCTCCAGCTCGCTTTTTCTGGTCATCTGTGTTTGGAGAAGTACATTGGCGTAATGCTTGGCGAACAGTGGATAAATTCTACATTAATAACAAAGTAAAGGAAGTCTCTTTTAAAATGATGCATAGAATATATCCAGTAAAACACGTACTGGAACGTTTTAAATTAGATATTGATTACTCTTGTAATTTCTGTAAAGCTGCAGAAGGAAACAATTTTTCATTTATTTTTCCATTGCATACATAACAAAATATTTTGGATTGATGTGGAGCGTTTAATTAAGGAAAATTTGACCATTGACTTACAGCTGAGTGGATTTGACATTATGATACACTTCAGTGATCATGGGATTGAGAAAGATAAGGTATACTTTATACAATTGTTAATATTGATAGGGAAGTTTCACATTCATAAAATGAAATGGTCTGACTCCAAGCCTATAACTTTTCTTGCTTTAAAAATGATTTTAAGCTTTATTGTTCTCTTTTGTGTAATTGCACAAGTAAAAAGGCAATCAGAGCTTATAGCATTGTAGGCAGATATGATATATAATGTAGCACCCCTTTTTTGTTTGTAATACTTTTTTTCTTGTCCTCTGGCACTGTTCTTTTTTTATTTACTTTATTTACTTTGTTTTTGTTTCACTTTGAAGGATTATGTCTCATTGTATTGTTCTGTTCGTGGCATTAATAAAAAAACAATAAAAAAAAACAATGAATCTCCGCCCCCTACTGGAGCAGAGTGCAGCTTTATACAATCTTAAAATATCCACTTTGAAACAGTGCTAGATCTTAGATGTGTATTCTTTTTATCC